>BLSH010264458.1:64882-80086 GCA_018402905.1 Glandirana rugosa
CCGTCGGTGGACCGACCGAGGCGGAGAACAAACAAGGGGAGCTGCTCATTGGACAATGTCCTCTCGACCAGAAGACATTACTACCACCTATGAGGCGACCTCTGTGGAGACTACACTCCTCCCTGAGGCGACCTCTGTGGACAATACACTCCTCCCTGAGGTGACACCCGTGGACACTACACTTCTCATCTCAACTCGCTTGGAGACCTTCAAGCCCAAGACGACCAGGCAGGCTTGAAGCCCTGTTTCAGGCCCAGGCCCAGGCCTGCCTTGGACTTGCTAGCGTGCCTGTTGCTTGGGGTAACTTTAGTTACCCCTGGGCTTGAAAATACGTGTTTTTACCGACATTGTTTCATTGTCCGTGCGATCGTTCAGGTTCCGTCCGGACCCGGACCCGGACTTTGTCCCGAAGTTCGGACGGACCAGCAGAACCCGAACTTCCAGAGGTTCGCTCAACTCTACTCTTCACATCACAGGTGCCCACAGTGGAGTCCCTCCTCACATAACAGGTGTCTCCAGCGGAGTCCCTCCTCACATCAGAGGTGTCTCCAGCGGAGTATCCACCATCATTACAGAAGACCAGCTCTCCTGTAACAGGTTACTCGTCGAGGGGAACAAACAAGAGGCGGAGCCAGCCAGGTGGCTGCCAATAAAAATGAAGCTGCCACCAACCTGCTGCCAGTCTGTGACCTGTTGTGGGAAAGGGGGTGGGAGGTTGGTGGTAGCTCCATTTCTATTGGCAGCCACCCGGCCAGCTCCATCTCTTGTTTGTTCCCCTCGGCGAGTGACCAGGCTCAAGGAGAGCTGGTCTTCTGCAAAATGGCGGCAGAGACCATCACCAGTGCTGGCCCCAGACCTCTAGCGGCGGCTCTGGCGATTCTACGGCCGGTGTCACTGGCGCTCTGGGCTAATAACATATTTCAGCATGCCCGAGACCTGGGGCTTTTTTGGTGGCCCACTCGGGTCTCCAGCCCCCCCCCCCCCCATGCCTATGGTTGTCCCCTCTGCCCTTGCTATTTAATATAGCGATTGAGCCTCTGTCTAGAATCCTTAACTCATCCAGTGGTATTAGCGGTGTCACTATTTTCAATCAAATTTTTTGTTCCACTATATTTGCGGATGATATACTATTATTCTCCTCTAATCCTCTCTTAGATTTTGATAAGTTACGTGAACTACTTGTGACCTTTCGACTCAGCTCGGGCTTTAGGATACATTTCGATAAAAGTGAGGTCTTAGGCTAAACCCCCGGCTATCCAATAAATGGCGATTGTCCTCCACATTTACTATAGCCACTTAGCATATCACCTAATTGGGCATAGGTCGAGAGCCATTCTCCCTCTATACTCTTAGCTATCCACCTCTAACAAAAATTGTGAAGGAGTTGGAAGCTTGGGCAACCCTCCCCCTATCACTCTTGGGGAGATGTCACCTTTTTAAAATGGTGTAATTTAGACGTTTACTCTACCCAATGCAGACCATACCTCTTTTACTAAAGCACTCCAATGTGCAGAAAATACTCAAGCCCCTAACATCTTTTTTATGGTCGCACAAAAAGCCATGTATGGCTCTTCAAAAAAAGTCAGAGGGTAGTGCAGGCTTGCACAACTTATATTTTTATAATCTCTCATGTCTACTTGCAGGCAATCTTGACAATTTTTTTTTTTTTTAAGTTAAGAGCAATTCAAAAGACCTCCAAGAGGGGGTGACACAAATCACACCCTACTCCAGAGAGAAGTCTGATGGATCTACACCTTAAATACCAGAATTCCAGGGGCAATGAACAATAGAATGAACATAATTTTTTTTTAATAATATATTCCCTAGTGGATTCTTATGGTTAATATTTACTGTTTTGGGTTTATTTTCTCTTTTGAATGTTTTTTCCCCCTAAGGCTCTGCTTCCACTACTGCGAGTTGTCGTGCGACTTGACACATGTGAAGTCACATGACAGGTCAAAATCTATCTATTCAAATGGTCGCCATTTTGATTGGTGCGAATCAAGTCGCAGCAACTCCAGGTAAGGTTTTTGCCCTACTTTTTTCAGCTTTTGCAGCTTTGGTCTAGAGAGTGTAAGCTGGATAAAGGCTGCACTCAAGGTCACATCAGAGTCACACTGCAAGGTCACACTCTAAAACGTACGACTTTGGGCTCCCACTATTGTTCTCCCTAAGTCCGAGGGTGGTGCAGGCTTACCCAACTTACATTTTTATAATCTCTCATGTCGACTGGTTATCTTGAAAATCTCGATATTCAAACTATATAGTCGAGGGTGCTCTGGTTTCCCCACACATCCTCCCGGCTGTCCTCCACTCTACTCTTAAGGCCCTACCTCTACATCTTAGATCTAATGTCCTCATCAGGGACACAGTGGTTGCCTGGAAGGAGGTGCGGAGGTTGCTGTGGCTACCCTTGAATATATCTTACCATCAGGGGTAACCCCATGTTCCTTCCTCCCACCATCTACACAGCCTTTAACTACTGGCATATGCATGGCCTAACCACCATTACTCTCTATACTGTGGCAAACCAGGGGAATTCAAATCCTATCAGGTTCTCTCAAGTGAGTTTTCTCTGCCACCATCACATGCTTTCCATCACCACCAATTGCTCAGCTACCTACAAACCTGCCATGGACCTAAAACAGATCCCCTTCAAAAATCCATTATTGATGTAGTGCTCCAGAGAGACAATTGTTCCATCTCCGGTCTCTACCCCCACCTCATTACGCATCAGTCGGACAAATATCACCTTGCTCCATTCCAGAAATGGTACTCCATCTTCAATGACACCGAATATCCAGAAAAAAATCCTGCAAAGCTATCGCCACATCCACAAACTTACTGTCTCAGAGAACTGGTGGGAAACTCAATTTAAATTCATTCACAGATCATACTATCCATTTTGCACCAACAGCACAGAACCTACCCAAACACAGTGCCCTTGGTGCTCTCTATCCCGCCCCACACTATTGTATCATTTATGGGAATGTCCAGCAATATCTGCATACTGGGACTCAGTGCTCACCTATATCTTTAATGTAAGCAAGAGTCGTCTGCACAAAGATCCATTATTGTGCTTATTCAGATGTGACACACCAGCCTCCCCTTCCTCATCGACAGGACCACATATTCCTACACAATGGTCTCATATGTGCTTATTAGTGGCTCGCAGAATGATCATGTGCCACTGGATCAAATCATCTCCACCATCCCTACAGGCTGTGACACGTGCACTACTTTCGCTTTTCCATATAGAAAGACCGGACTCCACTTTTTCTCTACAACTCGGTTCTTTGCCAGGTGGCGCAAATACATGGAGTCTACATTCACTACGGAGGAATTATCATCTATCATTCATCCATTCTGATATACTGACTGGCATTTGAAGCAGGATATTGCTAACTCTCTGGGCAAACTCAAAATTTCTGATCAGTTTAATCATCTCAGCTCCTTGACCCTCTAAACTTTTCCCATCATTATAGGACTGCTACCAGGCCTCATTCTCCTTATCCCGAGTGGGCAGCCCTGTGTTTCGGCAGTTTTCACTCTATTACATTCAGCGTTGCTTCCACTCCTGAGGGTTTTATAATCTGCTATCTTGTTATTGGGAATTTCATGATACACAATATTTTAATGTTGCAATGTTTACAGGTAAATACTCCCCTCTCCTCCCCCCTTACCACCTTCCTTACCTTTACCACCACCCCCCCCATCCCCACCACACTCGTTATTTACTCCCGGATAATCTGTACATTGGTTAAATTCTCTGCCTTTGAGCTGTGGAGCTCAATATTTTCTGCTTTGTACTTGTTTATCTTTTCTACTTTAAAAATTCCAATAAATATTAACAAAAAAAAAAAAAAACAAAGTTGCCAGGTGCATGGCGAGCATTAGAAATACTGTATGAACTGTAATATTCAAGGTCATTGACCTGATATGGTTAAAGTGTATGAAACCTGTTTTGTTACATCTGTTCAATAAGTAAAAAAAATACTTATTGCTTCTACAGTATCTTATGAGATGATCATTTCCCCGTGCACAATGAAGGGTTATGAGGATCAAGAAATGGCTGGTCCATTGTAATCAATCAGAAATTAAAGCAGAACTAAGCCTGGGTTCACAGCAATGCGAATTGGATGCAGGTTTTTCCACATCCAATTCGCATAGCAGAAGATTGTAACCGGCTGGCTATGGAGCCGGTTCACACGTCCCCACTGCGTCTCTGGTGCGAATTGCCCAGGAGCCCTGTGCGTCTTTTTGGTCCATTTCAGATCTGAATTCATCCCAAAGCTCCTGCTGGGAGTCACTGCGTTCTCAAGTGTGAATCTGACCTAAAGGTAAACATCCTTGCCTTAGTTCTAATGGTCTGACACTCATGAAGTCTTTTGC
This sequence comes from Glandirana rugosa, assembly GCA_018402905.1. Taxonomy (NCBI): domain Eukaryota; kingdom Metazoa; phylum Chordata; class Amphibia; order Anura; family Ranidae; genus Glandirana; species Glandirana rugosa. The sequence goes on from BLSH010264458.1 coordinate 69,275, forward strand.
TGGCACCAGCATCTTTTACCCAGCTTTTTCCTGGTGCCAGCCTTCAGTAAGGATGGGCTCGGACGTTTTCAGAACCGAACATGCCCGTTCCCACCAGAAAGCTGACACTGCAGGCAGCTAATGACAGGCAGTGAGACATTTCCCGTCCCTGCAGCCGTGGATCAGCAAATGTCTCACTACCTGTGATTCGCGCTTTGCAGTGTCAGCTTCCTGGAAGGATCGGGCACGTTCGGTTCCGAACACACCTGAGCCCATCCTTAGCCTTCAGCTGCCTTGATTGGCTGGTGTGGGATGATGTCACTCCTACAAATGTAGAGGAGTGCAGTCATCTTGGAGCACAGGTGTTATGCCAGAATGTAAACTGAGCTTCCCATGTGTAGTTCAGCATACATTCTACAGGGGATTTCAAACAGGCATTGCATATCTCTTTTGCAATAAAGGCCCTACCTCTTCAAAACTTTTTTTAACTTTAGTTCTGCTTTAAGTCAGCAGTGTTGACACTATATGTTTAGGATTTCAGATTACAGAATACACTGCAGTTGATTTACCAAAGGAAAATAGGACATGCATGTGAATATGCAGTATGTGAATATGGCGAGGTTTTATTTTGCAAAGAATACCCAAACAGGTGTAAAGTAAATTAAAAACAGGATTTTTGCTTGCACATGATTGGATGATTGAAGAAGAAGAACATTCCCGTGCGAAGTAAACAGCCTATTAGCCTTTGTGTTGTCAGCTTAAGCATGAAGGTAGGAGCACACTGGGGTTGATTTACTAAAAACTGGAGAGTACGGATGGGCCAAACATTCCCCTGTTCGGTTCGCACCAGAACATGCGAACAGACAAAAAATCTGTCTGAATATTCGAATACCGTTAAGTCCATGGGACCTGAACATGAAAAATCAAAAGTGCCCATTTTAAAGGCTTATATGCAAGGTATTGCCATAAAAAGTTTATGGGGACCCGGGAACCTGCCCTAACATTTTTTCAAATTGATTGTTTTTTCAGGAGCAGTGATTTTAATGCTGCTTAAAGTGAAACAATAAAAATGAAATATTCCTTTAAATAATGTGCCTGTGAGGTCACCTTAGTCTCTGTGAGGTTTAGAACATAGCCAGAGCAAAATTACATTTGTAAAGGAAAAAAGTAATTTAAAATACGGCTGTAATGTATTACAAAATAATCACTGAAAAAATAGGTCAACCCCCCCAGTCCATACCATGCCCTTCAGGTCTGGAATGGATTTTAAGGGGAACCCCGCACCAAAATTGAAAAAAAATTGACGTGGGGTCCCCGCTAAAATCCAAAACAGACCCTTATCCGAGCATGCAACCTGGCCAGCCAGTATAGGGGGGAGACGGGTGAGCGTCCCCCCACCTTCTGAACCGTACCAGGCTACATGCCCCCAATATGGGGAGTATAGGTGCTTTGGGGCGGGGGTCCTCTTCCCCACAACCCTGGGCTGTGGTTGTGGGGGTCTGCGGGCAGGGGGCTTATCAGAATCTGGCAGCCCCCTTTATTAAGGGGGCCCCCAGATCCCGGCGCCCCTCTATGTGAATTAGTAGGGGTACATCGTACCCCTACTAATTCACCAAAAAGTGTCAAAAAAGAAAAAAGCACAGGAGACAATTAGGGACAAGTCCTTTATTAAAAAATAAAAAAAATAATAAGTTTCCCCCATTGTAATCCATCGTCAATCACGGCGTGCAACGGACCCAAAAAAAAAACAGCTCCTCCTCTATGGGAGGGCTTATACCCCCTGAGCTTGCTTTGTTTTGACAGTTTATATATATAGGGAAAGGCGGGGCCACCCGGTGACGTAATTGAGTGACCTACCCCTCTGACATCACATGACCTCAGAAGGGGGCGGGGTCACCCACACTTCACCGGGTGGCCCCACCCTTCACTATAAATAAACTGTCAAAACAAACCAAGCTCACACGGCGGCAGCCCTCCCATGGAGGAGAAGCTGTGTGCGCTGTCTGCGCACTATGCATTATGGGGCGTTCAGTGGTGCCGAACACCCCATAATGTTTTAAAATTCAGGGATCGGGCGAACAATGGAAGTTCGGCCCGAACGTATGCTCGGGCCGAACCGTTCGCCCATCCCTATTGGAGAGTTCAAAATCCGATGCAGCTGTGCATGATAGCCAATCAGCTCCTAAATGCAGCTTATCCATATAAGATTTGACTGAAAACCTGGAAGCTGATTGGTTTCTGTGCAGAGCTGCACCACATTTTGCATTCTTCAGCTTTAGTAAATAAACCCCACTATATTTCTGGCACACCAACAGTTATTTTTCTGTTTGTGCAGCATATTTAAGGGGATAACACATAGAGAATTGTGCGTGTATTGCTGAAATGCGCTAAATATGTTTTTTTTTTTCTCTTTTTGTCCTTGGTGTGCTCTTTATATATGCTCATTGGCAGTTTGCATGCAGATGTTCCCTACAGTCTTATTTAGTACATTTTGACTGGCTGTCATAAGTTACTGAATTTTGCACATTGCTAAATAAGCCTTAAAAGCCACAAGTGTTGATGTTGTTTCTGTATCTATATTGCCTGTAACCTTCGGCGCTCGCTGTATTGTAAGTAGCTGAGGTTTCAAATATTATAGGAAATCCAAGGACAATTCCTTTTTATAATAGTCTCAAAACATCTTTTTATGACAGGAAGCAATATTTGATTTACTGTACATTCATGTTTCCTGAATCAGTGCCAGTGAAGAATTATAGAAAATAGCACAGATGGTACACATGCATTCTCGTGTACAGATGAGAAAAATTACATAGAAAGGTTATGGAATTTCTGTAGAACATATTGTCAGTTCTAGTACAATAATGCATAGGTCTTCAGTGCAGTTATGGTCTTCAAGAAACCATCAGATCCCAAGATATTATGGTAGAGAAGAGAAAAGGAAAAAAAATCTGAATTTAAAAGCTTCTCATGAAAATGTATTCCATCAGTTTTAACAAACACATTTAATATCTCTCTATCTTGTGTACCAGCTAAAATAATGACACCTGCTATTTCTAAAAGCTGTTTCTCAGGCTTACTGTAAGTGGATAGTTTACTTTGCAAAGTACATACATTGCACCAGCTTAATCTCTTTTTTTTAAAATAAAAGAATCATAGTCTTTTCTATGCAATTCTTAATTTAGGTTTTTTTAAAATATAATCTTGCTGTTTTACTGGCAACTACATATCTGCAGCCATGCTCAGACAAGAAAGATTAGGCTTGCCAAATGAACACAGCTTAGGGCTGGGGTCACACCTATGCGAATTGGATGCCGCATCCAATTTTCAGGACACTTGAGAACACATTGTTTTCAATGTGTCCAGTTCACATAGGTGCGGTGCTTTCGCAGTCCACACTGCTCAGAAAATGTGTGCGTTTTCTGTGCAGTGAGGTGCGAATTCCCAGCCCATTATGTTCAATGGGTATGCATCTGACATGCAGATGTGTTCCGCACTGAACAGGGATCTTTCCCCCTACTCACCTCACCTCCCCCCTCCCTCCCTGGTTAGCCGATGCGCTGTGAGAATGGACTTGAGACGCTGAACTGCAGCAACTGTCCTTCTCACAGGCATCGGGGCTGGAATTCACACCGGACTGGAAAGATAAGTTCACTTTTCATAATATGCACAGGTGTGCACAGCCTATTGCATTATGGTGTGTACATGCTTTCATGTATATGTGTGTGTGTGTGTGTCAGTGAGCAGTGTGTGGTGAGGACAGCCAGTCAGTGAGCAGTGTACAGAGAGGGCAGCCAGTCAGTGAGCAGTGTGTAGTGAGGACAGCCAGTCAGTGAGCAGTGTGTGGTGAGGACAGCCAGTCAGTGAGCAGTGTACAGAGGGGACATCCAGTCAGTGAGCAGTGTGCAGTGAGGACAGCCAGTCAGTGATCAGCGTGCAGTGAGGACAGCCAGTCAGTGAGCAGTGTGTAGTGAGGACAGCCAGTCAGGGAGCAGTATGCAGTGAGGACAGCTAGTCAGTGAGCAGTGTGTGGTGAGGACAGCCAGTCAGTGAGCAGTGTGTGGTGAGGACAGCCAGTCAGTGAGCAGTATGCAGTGAGGACAGCCAGTCAGTGAGCAGTGTGTTGTGAGGACAGCCAGTCAGTGAGCAGTGTGTGGTGAGGGCAGCCAGTCAGTGAGCAGTGTGCAGTGATGACAGCTAGTCAGTGAGCAGTGTGTGGTGAGGACAGCCAGTCAGTGAGCAGTGTACAGAGAGGACAGCCAGTCAGTGAGCAGTGTACAGAGAGGACAGCCAGTCAGTGAGCAGTGTACAGAGAGGACAGCCAGTCAGTGAGCAGTGTGCAGTGATGTCAGCGGGCAGTATGCAGTGGGAGGGCTGGGAGCTGTGTATGCTGTGGAAGGGCTGGGAGCTGTTCTCCAGTTCTTTATGTGCTGTGTAAGGCTTGAAGCAGCACAGATGGGGAATAGAGGGAATTTGTGCAGTGATAAAGGTAGACCCCCCCCCTTCAGCCACTTACCCCATTATAGAAGTAGAAGACTCCCAGGCTGCCATCTCTGTTCTGCACACCCCCTGTGCACACCTATGATTACATGTTACACCCATATGCAGGGTGTAACAACCTGTAACATGCTACTGTAGCACTGGCCCCTGCTGCCCCCGATCCCCATTTTGACAGCAAGTAGGAGATCTTCTCTCGCTGTCGCAATTTAAAAAAAAACTCTTCTCTGCTTGCCTAGCCACTGCCTTCATTCACAGATTTCTGTTAATGTGACTTTGTGGCTGATGGCTTGTAGTTCTAATGAACTACCGGGGTGATGTTGAGCACTCTATGTAGTTCATTGAATCTTCCTGCCAGTGTGTAACTGCCTACTCATGCCAGGTATGAGCAGACGGCTTACACAAACTGTAGGCAAGAACCCTGCATTGCACCCAGAATCTGCTGATCGTGGGTGCAATGCTTAGCAGGCTTATAGTAAAAAAAAAAAATAATAATAAATGCACAATTTTTACCTGCAAAAAGATGTGTATTTTTATTTTTTTTTACAAAGGTGAATGTATCCTTTAAATCTTTAAAGTATACGTGAACCCTCACCTTGCAAAATAACCCGTTCAGTTTAAAATAGAAATGAAAGACAAACGAATGTATACATATAGAAAAACATTATAAATACTCTTTTTGTTCCTTTTCAATAAGTGATCACATACCCTCTGTTTTCAGCTGCATACGGAGCTCAGATAGCTGGGTGGGGGGCAGGGGGGGGCGCTCAACAGCACACTGTTCTTCTTAGTGAATGACTGTGAGTGTGTGTGTGTGGGGGCGGGGGGCAGTAAGGGCAGATCAGCACAAGTGTAATCATTGGAGGAGAGCTGGCTGAGATCCCAGCACTGTGCTGTCATGCCTAGCGTGGTCAGTTTGTAATAGGAAAGCAGAGGGACTGTTCAGGAACACTAGATATTTCACACAAAGCAATAGAAATAAAATAGAATATATTTTTATATAGGTACATGGCACAGCAGGCACATATGAGGAATATGAGATGTTGGGGTAACATATTATTTAACCTCCCTAGCGGTATGATTATTCCAGATTTTTGGTGCTGAAAGCGGTACATTATTTTGCATGGAAATTTGGCATTTTATATTGTAGGCCTGTAATTCTTAGGAATAACTCACTTAAATCTGTCCAAACAACAGTCTAGTAGACATCCCAGGTATGATAAAGTTTTAAACATGAAATCATAAATTATAAAATATATTCAATAATGTAATGTAATCAAATCAAAAACACCGAAATTTGCTCAGTTGCAGTATTGTCGCTGTCGTCACTTTCACTCAATTCTGCAAATTATTCTTATTTACTATCGGTGTTTTCTAGCTGATCAAAAACCACTTTTGACGTAAAGGGACACTTTTTGGTTGCTATGGACATTCTCATGTTTCCAGGCAGAAAGAATGACATATATAATATAAAAGTGCATGCAGGGCACTGGGCAAACCACTAGGGACAAAGGGGATGTGAAATGATTTCATACAGTAATGTAATCTTGCAGATTACAGTTTACTGTGTGTTTCACTTTTTGAATTTGCCGCCAGGCTCCACCCCCATGCGACGCAACGCTCGCAGGGAACGGAGCCCGGCACACAGAGGCATCGGGCGGAGGACACAGCCCGCAGACACGGCGGGGGACATTGCTGGATCCAGGGGACAAGGTAAGTAACGCTGCCTGGATCCAGCGATGCAATCCCGAGTGTGGCTCGGGGTTACCGCTAATGGTACTGAAATTCCACCCCGAGCCACACTCGGGATTACCGCCAGGGAGGTTAAGTTGACATAGGATGACCCTTTTTTAAAATATTTTACTAGGTAAAGGTTTCCTTCTGTGAATTATGTATTTATTATTAGGATTCATGCATTAAAGTTTAACTAGAACTAGGTATTCTACAACATAATATAAGCAAAGGTGTGAGACATTATTTGTTGAAACAACTTAGACAATAGCCAACCACTTATATTAATTTAGCTGCATTATTGTATTTATCTAAAATATATAAAACAATAACTTTATCTATATCTCACAATGTCATAAATACAAACTGCATGAGCTGGACATCTACTGTATAAGTGACGTCCCTTACACAATACAGAAATTGTATTAGCCACTTCGAAAGAATTTACCCCCTTCCTGACCAGAGCATTTTTTTGCAATACAGTACTGCGTCGCTTTAACTGACAATTGCGCGGTAGTGCGACATTGTACCCAAACAAAATGTAGGTCCTTTTTTTTCCACAAATAGAGCTTTCTTTTGGTGGTATTTGATCACCCCTGGGTTTTTTTTTTTCGTGCTATAAACAATATGTATTTTTCTGCATATTTTTGGTAAAAAAAAAAATCTCAATAAGCGTATATTGATTGGTTTGCACAAAAGTTATAGCGTCTACAAACTATGGGAATAGATTTATGGCGTTTTTATTATTTATTCATTTTTTTTTACTAGTTATGGCGGCAATCTGAATTTTTTAGCGTAACTGCCATATTGCGGTGTACAGATCGGACACTTTTGACACTTTTTTGGGACCATTGACATTATACAGCAATCAGTGCTATAAATAGCCACTGATTACTGTGTAAATGTCACTGGTGCAGAAGGGGTTAACACAAAGGGGGCGATCAAAGGGTTAACTGTGTTCCCTGGAAAGCGTTTCTAACTGTATGGGGGATGAGCTGACGGGGGAAGGAGAGAGATTGTTGTTCCCTATCACAGGGAACAGACGATCTCTCAACTCCCCTGTCAGAACGGGAATCTGCTTGTTTACACTTGCAGATCCCCGTTCTGTCACTGCGGGGGAGCGATCGCAGGTGGCCGGCGGACATCAAGTTCAAACCCGCTGATTGGCTCCCCCGCTAGCCAGTGAGCACGCCCACAACACAAGCTCCACGCGCCTGCCGTACAGCTATGGCGATTCATGCATGAGAGCCGACCTGCTGCCGTTAAAATGACGGCGGCTGGTCGGCAAGTGGTTAAAACCCCTATATAAGCCCTGTGCTGGTGCGACTCACAGTAATCACAGGTCCCAGTAATCTAAGGATAATTGTCTCTTTCCCCTAGCCATATTATACTAGCAGCACCATGAAAATTATATCTAGAGCACTGTATAGAATACAGGTCATACTCGAAAAATTAGAATATTGTGCAAAAGTTCATTTATTTCAGTAATGCAACTTAAAAGTTGAAACTAATATATGAGATAGACTCATTACATGCAAAGCAAGATAGTTCAAGCCGTGATTTGTCATAATTGTGATGATTATGGCTTACAGCTCATGAAAACCCCAAATCCACAATCTCAGAAAATTAGAATATTACATCAATCAATAAAACAAGGATTGTACATAGAACAATATCAGACCTCTGAAAAGTATAAGCATGCATATGTACTCAGTACTTGGTTTGGGCCCCTTTTGCAGCAATTACTGACTCAATGCGGCGTGGCATGGAAGCTATCAGCCTGTGGGACTGCTGAGGTGTTATGGAAGACCAGGATGCTTCAATAGCTGCCTTCAGCTCTTCTGCATTGTTGGGTCTCATGTCTCTCATCTTTCTCATGGCAATGCCCCATAGATTCTCTATGGGGTTCAGGGCAGGCAAATTTGCTGGCCAATCAAGCACAGTAATCCCACTGTCATTGAACCAGGTTTTGGTGCTTTTGGCAGTTTGGGCAGATGCCAAGTCCTGCTGGAAAATGAAGTCAGCATCCCCATAGAGCTCGTCTGCGGAAGGAAGCATGAAGTGCTCCAAAATCTCCTGGTAGACAGCTGCGTTGACCCTGGATTTAATGAAGCACAGTGGACCAACACCAGCAGATGACATGGCTCTTCAAATAAACACAGACTGTGGAAACTTCACACTGGACTTCAAGCATCTTGCAGTGTGTGCCTCTCCATTCTTCCTCCATACTCTGGGTCCTTGGTTTCCAAATGAGATGCAAAATTTGCTCTCATCAGAAAAGAGGACTTTGGACCACTGAGTTTCAGACCAGGTCTGTTGTTCTTTAGCCCAGGTAAGACGCTTCTGACGTTTGTTGTTCAGGAGCAGCTTGACAATGGGAATATGACATTTGAAGCCCATGTCCAGGATTCGTCTGTGTGGTGGCTCTTGATGCACTGACTCCAGCCTCAGTCCACTCCTTGTGAAAGTCCCCAACACCTGTGTATGGCCTTTTCCTGACAATCCTCTCCAGGCTGCGGTCATCCCTGTTGCTTGTGCACCTTTTCCTTCCACACTTTTCCCTTCCACATAACTTTCTATTAATGTGCTTTGATGCAGCACTTTGGGAACATCCAACTTCTTATGCAATTATCTTTTGATGCTTTCCCTCCTTATAGAGGGTGTCAATTATGGTTTTCTGCACAACTGTCAGGTCAGCAGTCTTTCCCATGATTGTGATTCCTACTGAACCAGACTGAGAGACCATTTAAAGGCTCAGGAACCCTTTGCAGGTGTTATGGCTTAATTAGATGATTAGAGTGGGATGCTTTGAGCCTAGAATATTGCACCTTTTCACAATATTCTAATTTTCTGACTGTGGATTTGGGGTTTTCATGAGCTGTATGCCATAATCATCACAATTATGACAAATCACGGCTTGAACTATCTTGCTTTGCATGTAATGAGTCTATCTCATATATTAGTTTCACCTTTTAAGTTGCATTACTGAAATAAATGAACTTTTCCACGATATTCTAATTTTTTGAGTATCACCTGTATAGAGTACTGAGGTTGCTTTACTAAAGCTGGAGAATCTGGTGCAGCTCTGCATAGAAACCAGCTGCCGTTTTTTTTTGCCAAAGCTTAATTGAGCAAGTGGATGTTAGAAGCCGATTGGCTACCACACACAGCTGCACCAGATTCACTCTTAAGGTATAACTAAAGGCAAAACATCATCTTTTTTCCGTTTTGAATGGAGTGGAAATGGATTAGAACACCTGTCAGTTTTTATTGCTGTCTGTGCCCCTGCTGCCCCACCATTAGAGAGATTCACCCTCTCTATTTGTCCTGTTTACCATTATTATTGAAATCGAAAGTAACAGAAAATCTCAAATTTTGGGTTGTCCCCAGAAAAGTAATAGAGGAGAAATCTGCCAATGATGATACTAGATCTGGTGACCTGGGGGTCCCCAAGGAATTCCTTAGTCTTCAAGTATTTTCTCTCACTTCCTGTTTGGCAATGGGACAGGAAATGAAGGGAAATCTCTACAATGGGACACAGATGATGAAAAAAAAGCTGATAGAGGTTATTATAATCCTCCCTTAGGCTGGATTCACACCTATGAATTTTTAGTGCTTTTTGCATTTTGCAGATTTGCACTACAGAATGTGTTCCATAGGAAACCATGTTAAATGGTCTGTAGTGCAAATCTGCAAAATGCAAAAAGCACTAAAAAATGCATTGGTGTGAATCCAGCCTAACTCCATGCAAATGAAAAAAAAAGTTTTGCCTATAGTTCTACTTTAGGGTTCTGTCCAAACCAGGACTGATTTGCTCGTATTTAACTGAAGACTAATAACAAGGTAGACAAGCCCTTTATATTTAGTATCCTGCTGCTGAAAATACAGTCTTTAATTTCTTTCTCTTCATGCTAATTACTGTCACTAGAGGAGTATTATAATTAAAATTTTGCTTGTATAATTATATTGGGGATATCTTTAAAAAGTTGTGTGGGTGTCAAAGGAGACATTTTGACAACATATTCATGTACAGTATGTGCAAAAATACACTTCCAGTTGAATGCACCCCTTAAGACATACATGCAGGTAGAGGGTCGTAGTGGAATTTGAGTATTGCATATTTATTAAAAATGGTTTTTGAAAGCTATAGTAGAACTGAAATCCAAATTTCACCAAAGCATCCCCTTTTTCCTGCCCAACTTTTATAGTAAATTCACACTGATAAGTGCTACCTAAACAGCTTTATTGAGTATACACACTGGACAGGGGCGGGCGGATAGGGGTTGCAGGAGTCGCCATGGCGACCGGGCCCCATGCTGGGGGGACCCATAAGGGCCCCCTGTATGCCTAGATTAGGTGAGGGGATGAGGACTTGAGCGCTCCGTTCCTCAGCCGAACGGCGCTGCAGGGAGTCTCGTCACACTGTGAAAGTGAAAGCAGTGTGTGCTGTGCTCTTTGCCTCCCCCTACAGTGCAGTACTCGGCAGGAAGAGAAGAGAGAAGGTACTGACGTGTTTTAACTTTCATGTTAACATGTTTACATGTGTGGGGGGTAGTTAGAGGCATAGGTGGGTGTGCTGGGGGGGGTAATTAGAGGCATAGATGGGTG
>BLSH010264458.1:82709-97442 GCA_018402905.1 Glandirana rugosa
TGTTGGAAAAATGTGTTACGTCTCCTAATTGAGGAATCCAAGGTGTTACTCATATTGTTCGTACTGGTATTATACGTATTTGTCTGACTAAAATGACAATACCCAAATCATTGTGAAATTTTATGTTACTCCCCTTAAATAGTTTTGACATTGTCGTCATCGCCAACCACTTTAAAATCCTACCCCCTGCAATCTGGGGCGGTAAGGAAAAACTGGGGAAGGTGAAGAGTATTCGGGGTAGGAATATCAAAAGTGGGGAACACAGTCCTCATATGTCGGGTCGTCTATCACCATATATGTCGTAGTGGTCTATCCTCATATGTCTCAGTGGCTGGGGCTCTGTATACTGCTATATGGTGACTCTGTATACTGCTATATGGTGACTATATACTGCTATATGGTGACTCTGTATACTGCTATATGGTGACTGTATACTGCTATACGGTGACTCTGTATACTCCTATCTGGTGATGCTGTATATACCACTATCTGCTGGGCTGTATACTCCTGACACAAGGGGTGAAAACTATAAGGATGGGGCTTATGAGAAGTGGAAGGGGTCAAAAAGGAATGGCGGGGTCTAACGTCCCCCATCCTAAAATTTCACCAACCGCTACTGCTGTTACAGTTTTGATAAATTCCCCTCATTGTATTTTAAAGTGTTACTAAACCCATAACAGTAAAATCAGTCTGTTTATGCATATTATGGTCATGCTTGTTATACTCATTGTGGAACCTAAGGAGTTAATCCTCTGCATTGTGTAAAAAGGTTGTTTGATTCTGTCTTCTCCAATCATCCCCTTCTTTCACTGTCCACTAACTATCTCCTGATAGAACAGAGGCCAGGGGGCATGCTGCACATGCTCAGTTTGGTGTGTACTGCTAGAGAGGTTTTTTTTTCTTGCGAGTGTGCATGTGATCAGCACAGGGCCAATCAGCACTATTCAGACAGAGGGTCAGGGGGTACTGCAACCTCATAGGACAATTGGGAGAATGAAAACTCCTCCTATAAGCTTTAACCAGACACTGATGGAAGTTACAAGACTGCTCTAACAGCTGATTAGATAAGGTATTTAGCAGTTTATATTTACTAAACCTATTGCATTTCCATGTTCTGTGTACTGTGAGAGGCAGATATAGTGAATGCAGGGCACTGGGATTAGTAACACTTCAAGTTCTGAATTTTAAAGCATATGATGTTAGCCCTGCCTACAAATAAGGGAATGCATAAGAAAAGTTTATTGTTAGAATTTATATACACCTAAAGATTTTCTACAAAGGAGGCAAGTAGGGAAAGTTCTTGTTTTTTCTAGTTATTATAATTTTTCATATTTTGAACAGTAAATTGATGTTAAGCTTTGCCCCCACTCTAAGTAATCTCCACCCCATTAATGTGGCCATATTTCATATAGTTGCTGCAAGAGTTGAGGTTGTAAGAGATTTGTGTCAATTTTGCCTTAAGATACTCAATGACATTTGAGCCTGTTGTATGCAATTTACCACCTATACTAGTATCAATGCCCTAGTAAACAGCAAACAATATGGAGGCACATGGGATTAGAGCAGACCTTAAAGTGGATGTAAACCCGCTTCATGAAATTTGAGCTGGGCACACAGATCTGCAATGTTTTCTTATCTCTCTTCAAAGCACTATGTCCCATAGCTTTGTCCTGTTCAGTTCCTCTGTTATCAGCCTGACAAGTTCTATGTCACATATGATAAAAGCAGCCAGAGTTTTGTGCTGGGGAGGGAGCTATAAATAGATTAGCAGAGCCCTGAACTATACAACGAACAGAGCTGAGAGTCTCTACCTATGAGGAAAGGGGGTATCTTGCCTGTTTGCCCAGGCTTCACTGCAATGATAATCAGGAAGAGAAAATATCCTAGCTTGATCTGCACTTTCTAAAGGATATATACAGCTGAAGACAGAATATATACATGTAAAACTTATGCAGAGAGATTTGTTTCATCTCTGTGTATCACCTGAGGCTGTTCACTTCACAGGGTATACGGTATGTGAGGGTTTACATCCACTTTAAGGTGAAACTATAATAATTTCAAATGTATATATTTTAAAATGCATATCATTTTTACTATATATCGTATATTTATTATATGCAGTAAATAGCAGGCTTTTTTCAACAGGAGGTGAGAAGACATTTGAAAACTTAAAAAGGAGCCCATGTGCCATCTACTAATAATACATATACATATAAGAATTCATATTGTTATTGTGCAATATTACATATTTATTTGACTAAAAAAAAGAAAAAAAATGCTGACCATAATAAAGAAAGTCTTTGAAGATGCAGTCTCCGGCTTACTAGGTCAATGAAAGAACCAGATACAGCATCTAATTTCTTGAGGACAACTTCACACTTAACAGTTAAATCACAGAGCAGTCAGAGTGATTCAGCATTCTGGCCGCTCTGCCTTGCCGGCTGGCTAAGGGGCAGTATGGTGTGCCATTTTTGCTTTTTATGAACTTTATTTGAAATGTACAAAACGTACACTTCATTAACTGCAATGTCATGCAGCACAATGTGCTGTGTTGCCTGACATTAAAGTGCAATTCAGCCCAGTGCACTGTTATAAAATGCAGCATGTCTACATTTTATCGCAGCACACTGCAGCACGGCCTTGGCTGTGTTGTAGTGTGAATGGGACACATGGGAAATAATTGTTTCCTATGTATCCCTGTGGTGGCAGACATTTTACTATGTGGTAAAACATCTGTCACTGTATATAGTGTGAATTGGCCCTTAGTGTTCATGTATATGAGTAGAATTGGGCGAACAGTTTGAGCCGAGCAAAAGTTCGGCCAAAACATCATCTGTTCGTTCATTCGTTGAACACCCGAATTTGCGGGACGCCTGGTGGGATGTGCACCTGCTGAGTGCCCCACAATGCAGTGCACACAGCACAGTGCATTCTAAGCCCTTTTTGGGCAAAGCTTAACCAGCTATTTACTGTGCCCTAATTGGGAAAAGCATTGGGAAGAGGCCCTTGTCCCCATCAACATTGGGGCAAGGTGTTTTGGGGTGGGGGGGGCAAAGTTTTTTTTAACATTTTTCAATTGCCAGAAATGGTATTGTATTACCGGCAATTTAGATGTCATTCTTTTTCTTTATAAATGTCAGTTTTGCTGCAGCAGGTTTTATACACAGTACAGATGCACCAGTTTGCAGGCAGACTAAGGGGACCTCCCAGGCGCTATATTTAAATACATTTTTCATTTTTTTGTTTCACTTTCAGCATCATTAAAATCACTGCTCCTGTAAAAATTATATTTTTAAAAAAAAATGTTTTTGCATTGATACATGTCCCCCAGGGCAGTACCCGGGCCCCATACCCTTTTTATAACTTGCATATAAGCCTTCAAATGAGCACTTTTAATCTTTCAAGTTCGGGTCCAATAGACTTTAATAGAGTTTGGAGTTCGGGTTCAAACTATTTTGTTGTTCGAGAGTTCTGGCAAGAACCAAACCAGGGTTTGGCTCAACTCAGTATATTATTTTTCCGGGGGCATGCCCAAACCCTGCCCTTCAACCACAGCTTCATAAAGGAAATGAATATGCACAAGTTTTAGGCTTTACAAAGCGTCACAATAATACACATTCCATCTGAGATGCTTTGCATTCTGCTTTTCAAACCAGCAAAGTGTTCATGTCCTGCTCTCTGTATTATTAAGTGAACCCCATAAACAGTGTGAGTTGGGGAGGGGTCACTCCATGTACACTGAGCACAGCCTCATAAAACTCTTTCACTGCCAGAGCCATTTTTTTGTTGTTTTTCTCACACATGCCAGAATCCACATTTTTTTGCATAAAACCACACCTAAACCCCCAAAACATTATATAGCTTTTAAAAGCAGAAGACCTAAAAAATAAAAACATGGTAGTTGCATTTTTTTATGCCGCACAATATTTGCACATAATATTCTGCAAAAAATGCATTCAAATTATTATTAGAGCACACAAACAATGAAATTCTCAAAATGTCTGTAAAATATAAAATACAAGGCAGGGCCAGGTAAATACATACTGAAACATATGTCAAAACCTAAAATGACAAGCACCTGTTACATGGTGATAAACTATGATATCCAAAATTGTCCATAGACAACACTTTAAAAGCCTTTACAGGTCATCAAGTTACAGTAACCATGAATGATGGCCCTAGAATGAATCCTCTCATTGCAGCATGCGCAGTGGTACCCCGATTACTTTGCTATTACAGTGCTATTGTATTTTATGTACACATACAGTGCCTTGAAAAAGTATTCATACCCCATAAAATGTTCACCATTTTATCATGGTACAACCAAAAACATAAATGTATTTTATTGGGATTTTATGTATTAGACCAACACCAAGTGGCACATATTTGTGAAGTGGAAGGAAAATGATACATGTTTTTCAATTTTCTGAAAATGAATATGTGAAAAGTGTGCTGTGTATTTGTATTCAGCCCCCCTGAGTCAATACTTCATGGAACTGCCTTTTGCAGCAATTATAGCTGCAGCTGTCTTTTTAGGTATGTCTCTACCAGCTTTGCACATCTAGAGAGTGGCATTTCTGACCATTCTTGCAAAATAGCTCAAGCTCTGTCAGATTGGATGGAGAGTGTCTGTGAACAGCAATTTTCAAGTCTTGCCAGATTCTAAATTGGATTTAGGTCTGGGCTTTGACTGGGTAATTCTAACACATGACTATGCTTTGATCATTCTAAACCATTCCATTGTAGCTCTGGCTGTATGTTTAGGGTTGTTTTTCTGCTGGAAGGTGAACCTCCTCCCCAGTCTCAAGTCTTTTGCAGACTCTAACAGGTTTTCTTCTAAGATTGCCCTGTATTTGGTTCCTTCCATATTCCCATCAACTCTAACCAGTTTCCATGTCCCTGATGAAGAAAAGCATCTCCACAACATGATGCTGCCACAACCATGTTTCACTGGGGGATGGTGTGTTCAGGGTGATGTGCAGTGTTAGTTTTTTGCCACACATAGCCTTTTAGGCTTAAAAGTTCAATTTTGGTCTCATCTGTCCAGAGCACATTCTTCCACATGTTTGCCGTGTCCCCTACATAGCTTCTCACAAATTGCAAACAGAACTTCTTATGGCTTTCTTTCATCAATGGCTTTCTTCTTGCTACTCTTCCATAAAGGCCAGATTTGTGGAGTGCACGACTAATAGCTGTCCTGTGGATAGATTCTCCCACCTGAGCTGTGCCTCCTCCAGAGTTGCCATGGCCTATTGGCTGCTTCTCTGATTAATGCTCTCCTTGCCAGGCCTGTCAGTTTAGGTGGATGGCAATGTCTTGGTAGGTTTGCAGTTGTGCCATACTCTTTCCATTTTTAGATGATGGATTGAACAGTGCTCAGCGAGATGTTCAAAGCTTAGGGTATTTTTTTATAATGTAACCCTGCTTTAAACTTCTCCACAACTTTATCCCTGACCTGTCTGGTGTTTTCCTTTGCCTTCATGATTCTGTTTGTTCGCTAAGGTTCTCTAACAAACCTCTGAGAATAAATTACACACAGGTAGAGTTGAGCGAACCCGAACTGTAAAGTTCAGGTCCGTACCAAACTTTGGGGTGTCTGTGACCCGGACCCGAACCCGGACATTTGAAAAAAAGTTTGGGTTCAGGTATTTGATCCCGCATGTTGAATAGCTGCAGGGCAGCCAATCAACAAGCGTTTCACTGGTTTGCCCTTAGAAGCCATCACAGCCATGCCTACTAATGGCATGGCTGTGATTGGCCAGTGCATCATGTGATCCAGCCTCTGTATAAGCTGGAGTCACTTGATGCTGCAGTCACATGCTCTCTGAGACTCTGACTAGTATAGGGAGAGGAAGCTGCCAGCGTTTTTGTGAGGGACAGAATGCAGACATTTTAACATATGATCCTGCATCCTGAGATTACTACTACCGTTGCTCTGAGGGACAGATTGCAGAAATTTGAGATTTCACATACTGCTGCTTTGAATGACAGATTGCAGATCAAATTCTGCCTCTGTATTAACTGGAGTCACGTAGTGCTGCATGTCACATGCTCTCAGGCTAGTTTAGGGAGAGGATGCTGCCGGCGCTGTGAGGGACAGATTGCAGATATTAATAACATCTCATCCTGCATTACAGAATGATCTGATTGTGGACTAGGTAGAGATTACTACTACTGCTTTGAGGGACAGATTGCAGATCTCATCCTGCATTACAGAACGATCTGATTCTGGACTAGGTAGAGTCTACTGCTTTGAGGGACAGATTGCAGATCTCATCCTGCATTACAGAATGATCTGATTCTGGACTAGGTAGAATCTACTGCTTTGAGGGACAGATTATTGTTCTAAAATCATCTCCTAGTTCTAAAGGGTCAGGTTCCTGCTGTTGCTGTAAGGGACAGATTATTGTTCTAAAAGCATTGCCTACTCCTATAGGGTCAGGTTCCTGCTGTTGCTGTAAGGGACAGATTATTGTTCTAAAATCATCGTCTACTCCTATAGGGTCAGGTTCCTGCTGTTGCTGTAAGGGACAGATTATTGTTCTAAAATCATCGCCTACTCCTATAGGGTCAGGTTCCTGCTGTTGCTGTAAGGGACAGATTATTGTTCTAAAATAATCACCTACTCCCATAGGGTCAGGTTCCTGCTGTTGCTGTAAGGGACAGATTATTGTTCAAAAAACATTGCCTACTCCTATAGGGTCAGGTTCCTGCTGTTGCTGTAAGGGACAGATTATTGTTCTAAAATCATAACCTACTCCCATAGGGTCAGGTTCCTGCTGTTGCTGTAAGGGACAGATTATTGTTCGAAAAACATCGCCTACTCCTATAGGGTCAGGTTCCTGCTGTTGCTGTAAGGGACAGATTATTGTTCTAAAATCATCGCCTACTGCTTTTGCAGCCCTCTAGCACTTGCCAGGACTTTTTTACAGCCATTTTTGTGCCGAAAAGTACGGGTCCCCATTAACTTTAATGAGGTTCGGTGTTCGGGGTAAAGTTCGGGTCAAGTTCGGTACCGAACCCAAACTTTTTCTCGAAGTTCGGCCGGACCCGCCAAGCCTGAACATCCAGGTGTCCGCTCAACTCTACACACAGGTTAATTTTATTTACTAATTAGGTGACTTCTGAAGGCAATTGGTTCCACTAGATTTTTGTTAGTGGTAACAGAGTAAAGGGGATGAAAATAAATGCATGCCACACTTTTCAGTTATTTATTTGTAAAAAAATTTGAAAACCATTTATCATATTCCTTCCACTTCACAATTATGTGTCACTTTGTGTTGGTCTATAACATAAAATCCCAATAAAATAAATGTACGTTTTTGGTTGTAACATGACTGTGAATACTTTTTCAAGGCACTGTATGTGCTGTGTGCATGCATTCATGTGCGTATGAGCATAGGTATTTTATGTTTTTTTAATATTTTTTATTTTGCACTTTTTTCATTTACAGCAGAATTAAACCCAAAACCAAACATTTATTATATTGCAATATTATGACAGTGCTACACCTAGTATATATGACAACTATCTCACCCAGCTGCTATAACAGAAATTAACAAACTGAAAAAATCTAAGTGAGGCTGGGTTCACACCTTTACAAATTGGATGTGGGTTTTCCCGCATAGCAGGAGATTGTGACTGGCTTTCTATGGAGACGGTTCACACATCTCCACAGCGGCTCTGGTGCAAATTGCACAGGCACCCTGTGCATCTTTTGGTCTATTTCAGATCCGAATCCAGTCCAAACTTTGGGCTGAAATCAGACCTGAAATGGTGAATGGAGACTCCTGCTGAGAGCCGCTGCATTCTCTAGTGTGAACCTAGCCTAAGGCTTGATTCACACCTATTCATTTTTAGTGCTTTTTGCATTTTGTAGATTTGCACTACAGAACGTGTTCCATAGAAAACCGTGTTAAATGGACTGTAGTGCAAATCTGCAAAATGCAAAAATCACTAAAAAAGCATAGGTGTGAATCAGGCCTAAGGCACCATTAATACCTAAACTTATATACAAATATAAAGTGCAATAAAATATGCAGTGTAAATAAAGAATTGCCTTAAGATCAGAAATAACTGAATATATGTTCAAACATTACAAATAGAGTTGAGCGAACCTCTGGAAGTTCGGGTTCTGCTGGTTCGGCCGAACTTCGGGACAAAGTTCGGGTTCGGGTCTGGACAGAACCCGAACGTTCGCACGGACCTAGAAACCCATTGAAATCAATGGGGACCCGAACTTTTAGGCACAAAAATGGCTGTAACAAAGTCCTGGAAAGCCCTAGAGGTCTGCAAAAGGAAGGAAATGGGGGTAAGAGTAGGGCAATTGCCCTACAAAGAAATGGGATATGGAAATAACTTAAAATAATTTTTAAGCTAAAATCACATAAAAAAATCAAAAATGGAGGTGGATGTGGAGTTGGAGGTTGAGGAGGCGGTGAAAGTGGCGGTGGAGGAGGAGGTAGCCAACACTGTTTTTTTTATTTTTGGAATTTTTGGGGTTTTTTTAAAACCAGCAATGTAGATGCACTTTTTAATTTTGTGCAAGAAACAATAATCTGTCCCTTTAAGCAACAATAGGAACCTCTCCCTATAGGACTAGGAGATGATTTTAGATTCTAAAATCATCTCCAAGTTGTACAGGGAAAGCCTCCAGCTGTTGCTTTAAGGGAAAGATCAGTGTTCTAAAATCATCTTCAAATTGTGTGGGAAACCCCTATATCAGCCGCAGGGAGCCATATTAGTGTTTTAAAATCAACATCAAATTGTATGGAAAAAAGGCTATCTAAGCCGGAGAGAAGCCATATTAGTGTTTTAAAATCATCATTAAATTGTATGGAAAAAGGGTATCTAAGCCGGAGAGAAGTCATGTTAGTGTTTTAAAATCATCATTAAATTGTATTGAAAAAGGCTATCTCAGATGGAGAGAAGCTATATTAGTGTTTTAAAACACACAATTTGAAGATGATTTAAAACACTAATATGGCTTCCCTGTGGCTGATATAGGGGTTTTCACACACACTTTGATGATGATTTTAGAACACTAATCTTTCCCTTAAAGCAACAGCTGGAACCTTTCCCTGTAAAACTTGATGATTTTAGAACACTAATCTTTCCCTTAAAGCAACAGCTGGAACCTTTCCCTGTACAACTTGGAGATGATTTTAGAAGAATAATCTTTCCCTTAAAGCAACAGACTCTACCTAGTCCAGTCAGATCATTCTGTGCAGCAGGATGAGGTGTGAAATCTGTCTCTCAAAGCACCAGTACTAGTATCTCTCCCTCCCTCAAAGCACCAGTACTAGTATCTCTCCCTAGTCCACAATCAGATTGTTCTGTGCAGCAGGATGAGGTGTGAAATCTGTCTCTCAAAGCACCAGTACTAGTATCTCTCCCTAGTCCACGATCAGGTCATTCTGTGCAGCAGGATGAGGTATGAAATCTGTCTCTCAAAGCACCAGTACTAGTATCTCTCCCTAGTCCACAATCAGATCGTTCTGTGCAGCAGGATGAGGTCTGCAATCTGTCTCTCAAAGCACCAGTACTAGTATCTCTCCCTCCCTCAAAGCAGCAGTACTAGTATCTCTACCTAGTCCACAATCAGATCGTTCAGTAATGCAGGATGAGATGTTCTGCAATCTGTCCCTAACAGAGCCAGCAGCATCCTCTCCCTAAACTATACTGAGAGCATATGACATGCAGCACGGTGACTCCAGCCCCACATAGAGGCTGGGTCACATGGTGCACTGGCCAATCCCAGCCATGCCCTTAGTAGGCATGGCTGTGATGGCTTCTAGGGAAAACCAGTGAAACACTTGTTGATTGGCTGCCCTTGGCAGCTTTTCAACACGTGGAGTAAAATACCAGAACCCCGGACCCAAACCCGGACTTTTTTTTAAAAGTCCGGGTCCGGGTCCAGGACACCCAAAAGTTCGGTATGGACCCGAACGTTACAGTCCGGGTTCGCTCAACACTAGTTGCAAACAAATTCAAAATGAATCAATACAGATGAACCACAGGGGGAGATATAATAAAACTGGAACATGCAAAATCTTGTGCAGCTTTGCACAGAAACCAGTTTTTTATTGTCAAAGCCAGATTAAACAAGCTGAAGTTAGAAACTGATTGGCTACCATGCACAGCTGCACTTGATTCTGAGTGTGCCAGTTTTAGTAAATTGGTTGAAAGAGCTATTTATATAAACCCGTACTCTGGTCCTTAACTGAATTATTTTTTTTTTCTGTAAGATTATGTAAGCCCCTCTCCCCCCACAAAAAAATGTAATACTGTATATTTCAGCTTAGCAATCATTGGATATGGACCTTCAGAACACCTCTCCATCTCTTTGTCTACATAACATAAGAGGAGGTATTCTGTAGCTTATAAGGAGAGCTGATGACAACATAATTGATAAGAGTGCCGCAGACCCAGGAATTTACTAACTCAAGGGATTATGGTAGAATCAATTGGCTTTTTTTACACTTATCAAATAGTTAAAACAAAATGCTTAAACCTTTTTTTCCAATCTTGAATAGAGTAGGGGTTGTTTTTTTTCCCTCTGTGTAACATTATGGAGATTTCCATTTATTTCATGCAGGGAGTCCATCTAATGTGAAGGAAATCTTGTATTAGACAGACTAGAAGATTTTATTCCTCTAACCCTGTGCCAGTGACAACTCAATATTTTGAATTTTCTCCCTTTCAGTCTAGGTGACAGTGGCTACCAGGACAAGTAGTGACAAGTAGTCAGGGTGAATCTTCCCAGTGGGGACACAAATAACAATTAAGACCTGTAAAAGGTTCCATCCCCAGAAAAGTACATTAAAAACTACAAATTAGATACATTTTCAGTACAGGTGTGCTTTAAATTCTTAATTTTCAACTGCATAGCCTCGAGCAAATATGCAAAATGGAACTACTTTAATGTTAAACAGTTTTCTTAACTGAAACATTTCTTAATTACACATACATTTAGTTTATAATGTGTGTCAAAAGGAGATCCCATGGTAGTTATGCCAAATAGCATACATTAAGCTGCCTTGATCTGAAAATATTTCCATTATCCTCAGAGCATGATTCCCTACCCTCACTCTTGATCTGTACTTGTAGTCGGAGGATTTTTTTTTTTGTGCGTTCTTATAACATTAATACAGGAAGCATTGTTATGACACTATAGGATAGAATGTTCATTCATAAGCATTAATATGAATGCTGTAACAATTATGGGGTCTATTTATAAATGTTTTTACATATGATCCACAGATCTTTTGTCCAAGATTCACACATTTTCAAATTGGATATAATTGAAAAATATGTAAATTATGGGTGAAAGCTGTGGGAATCTTGTGTGGTGAAAACATTTATAAAACCCCATATGTATTCATACATAAAAGATAGGAGAAAATTATTTTAAAACCTAAAATGATGTATTATTATTAAGTAGACAATAGTGGGTTACTGTTTAGTTCCTAACTACACTCTAGCATACCACCTCACTCAACTGATGAAAAATATGTCACATTCTCATCTACAAATAATCACCATCTACTTGTTTTGCATAACCCCAAATTCACAAGAGGAATAACAACACTGTTTTACTAATCACTTGCTGACCAGCCGCCACAGTTGTACTGTGGCAGGTTGGCACGCCTGCGCAAATCGCCGTCATTGTACGTCGGCCGCTTTAAGAGCTATAGGGGCACACGCCCGCAGTGCGACACTGGAGCCGATGCTCCTGGCCAGCAGCCGCGATGTTCGCCGGCTACGCGTGATCGCTCCACAGAGAGACAGAATGAAGATCTGTCAATGTAAGTAGACAGGTCTCCATTCTGAGAGAGATCTGCTGTTCCAAGTAATCTGAAACAGCGATCTATCCCTACTATGTGTCAGCCCAGCCCCCATACAGTTAGAAACAACTCTCTAGGGAACATTTAACCCCTTGATTTCCCCCACGTGTTAAACCCTTCCCTGCCAATGACATTTATACAGTAATCAGTGGCTATTTTTAGCAAAAAAGTGTCAAAAATGTTCGATCCGTCTGCCAGAATATCGCAGTCCTGCTTAAAATCGCAGATCGCTGCCATTACTAGTAAAAAAAAAAAAACAATAAAAATGCCATAAATCTATCCCCTATTTTGTAGACGTGATAACGTTTGTGCAAACCAATCAATATACGCTTATTGCGATTTTTTTACCAAAAATATGTAGAAGAATACATATTGGCTTAAACTGAGGAAGAAATTTGTTTTTTTACATTTTTTTGGATATTTATTATAGCAAAAAGTAAAAAAAAAGTTTTTCTGTTTATAGTGCAAAAAATGAATACCGCAGCGGTGATCAAATACCACCAAAAGAAAGCTCTATTTGTGGGGGAAAAAAGGACATCAATTTTGTTTGGGTACAACACATGCACGACTGCACAATTCTCAGTTAAAGCGACACAGTGCCGTATCGCAAAAAGTGCACTGGTCAGGAAGGGGGTAATTCCTTCCAAGGCTGAAGTAGTTAAAGTGGTTGTAAACGTTCAATTTTTTTTTCTTAAATAACAAACATGCCTATACTTACCTGCTCTGTGCAATAGTTTTTCACAGAGCAGCCCCGATCCTCTTCTTCTGGGGTCCCATGCCGGCGCAGCAGGCCCCTCCTCTTCATCAGGTACCCATACAGAATGCCACCTTCCATGGGGATACCCGTGCAGGCTCGCTCCCGAGTCGTGCTGCTGCATCCATTGACACAGACAGTGGGACTCGGCCCTGCCCCCCGCTCCTGTCACAGCTTTTGATTGACAACAGCAGGAGCGGCTAGAGCTGCTGCACTCGCACACACATCCCTGGATTGGTTCGGGCTCTGGTAAGAAAATGAGGGGGTCGGGGGTAAACTGCAGCACAGAAGGTTTTACCCTTTAATACATGGAATGCATTAAGGAGAAAAACTTTAAGGCTTTATAACCACTTTAATGTTCAATAGCCTTTGCTAAAGGGGCTCTGTCATGATAAAAGCATTGGAGGTTTCAATTGCAGACTACCTTCTGAAAATGTTAGATATCT
Source organism: Glandirana rugosa (assembly GCA_018402905.1). Classification (NCBI taxonomy): domain Eukaryota; kingdom Metazoa; phylum Chordata; class Amphibia; order Anura; family Ranidae; genus Glandirana; species Glandirana rugosa. The sequence continues at coordinate 95,756 of BLSH010264458.1, forward strand.
GGATATGTCTGTCTTCAGTACTTTTTAGTCACAAGCATGTTGTAAATGGGTGTCAGAAAAGTGTCAGAATTACTATTTTTTATCATTTCCATGCCAGCAATGTGCAGACAGCATTAAAGTCAAAGCAGCCAGAGGCATTTCCAATGGAGAGACTACTGGTGGCAGCTTGATTTAATTTCTTATGACAGATTGTCTTTATGTAAACTCTGTTGACATTAACTTGTCATCAGAAAATAAAGAAGCCAACAAAATCCACCCAAAAAGGTTATCTATCTATCTATCTACACCTGGTGTCTCACCTACACATGGGATGAGGGACTTCAGGGTGTGTGCCTGATATAGATAAAACAAGCTTTCTGTTCTCTCTGAGCAAAGAGACTTTGTAAAGCTTCAGGTGGGTAAAGCCTCCCTTTCTAGGTCCACATCTTACCTGGTAGCAAGACCTCATTCATTTGTTTCAACAGTCCACATGCCTTTTTATGTGAACTGACTGATGCTCTGTACTCTCTCTCTCTCTCTCTCTCTCTCTCTCTCTCTCACACTCCCTCTGCTGTGGGAGCCTGCTGCTGTGTAAAAAGGCTGAGTGCCATCAGAACACTAAGAAGATACAAGTGTTGCCTAGTTGTTTTGGGGAACCTATTAGGGGGACCTTTTAATCAGGAATTGAACTTGCTGAAAAAGCTCTTTGGCATTCAGGCTGATGAAGGAAGTTTGTAGTTCTTCCGAAACGCATTCCTAAGCATACACACATACATTCTCATGGTGGTGCATCCAGGCTGTCCATCCATCTATGCACAGCAGACTTCAGCAGTGAAGATCTGGCTCTCTTGAACTGGTTGACAGCAACAGCGGCTGTGGCTCCGGCTTCATTCCCCACTCTCACAGGCTGGCTCCCTTCCCCACACCTCCAGCGGCTCTTCCTCCTATGCCCTCAGTGGTCCTATCGATCTATCCATCCATCTTCAGCCATGGACTGGTCTCACAGTAACGTACCCTCTGTTGCTTCACCTATGTGAGTGCATAATATAACTTTTTATATATTTTTTCCAATAAACAAACCTACTACACTATTTTTGGGCTCATTGGCATCTCTCTCATTTTCATCAAACTCTGTTTCCTGCATTGCAGAATAGAAGTGAAGAATAGTGTTGAGCGAACCCGGAAACCCTGTAAAGTTTGGGTCTGTACCGAACTTTTGGGTGTCCGGGACCCGGACCCGAACCCGGACTTTTCAAAAAAAGTCCGGGTTCGGGTCCGGGGTTCTGGTAATTTTACTAAAAGTTCTGAAAATTGCTGTAAAAAGTCCTGGAAAGTCCTAGAGGTCTGCAAAAGGAAGGATAATTGGGGTAAGGGTGGGACAAGTGCCCTACAAAGAAATGGGGACAGGGAAATAACTTTAAATATTTAAAAAAAAATAAAAACATAAAAAAATCAAAAATGGAGGTGGATGTGGACCATCTTCAAACTGTGTGTGAAAAGTATTAATTAACGGTAGAAGCCATATCACTGTTCTAAAATCATCTTCAAACTGTGTGAAAAAAGTATAAATTAGCCGGGAGAACCCATATCACTGTTCTACAATCATCTGGAAACTGTGTGTTAAACTTAAATTAAAACCGGGAGAACCCATATCACTGTTCTACAATCATCTGGAAACTGTGTGTTAAACTTAAATTAAAACCGGGAG
>BLSH010264458.1:119625-129804 GCA_018402905.1 Glandirana rugosa
GGGGCCTCTGAGTCAATGCCGCGAGTATAAACTCGGCGGATGAACCTCCCAGGGCCGGATGGGCCCGGAAGAGAAAGGAGTCCCGCCCAAAATATTTTATGACTTACCCTTGCAGCTGGGAGCGGTATCACAAGAATGGCGCGGAATTCGGTTATCCATCTAGTGTTAGTATGTTGACGGGCCGGGGTACCCTGGGGAGCCTGAAATAGAAACAGGGTTAGTGAGAGAAGAGACTTAAACAGCTGATAGAGTAGAGGGAAGAGGATAGATGAGTGAGAAGATACAGACATCAGGACAAGAGCGTCCCAGTGTCTCAGAGGGAAGGGTAGAACCAGTCTAGCCCTTACCCGGGGTCCCGGGTAGGCCGGGACCCTCCAAGTAGGCGGCTCAAATATGAGCGCCGTAACTGAGTCTCCGGGGGAGGAAATATCCCCCAGTTCCTACAGTAGGAGTAACGCATTGTCTCCCCTCGGCCGGAGGGACCCGTCCGACGAGCCTCGGATGCATGGGTTTTCCTCAGGACGAACGGGGGACAGGAAGCCAATGGAACCATAGATGAAACAATGGAACAGTGTAGAGAATAACAACATTTCCCTTAAAACTCGCAAAACTTTAAAGCTAAAGGCCCCAGAGCTTGAAATTTGTTTCTCAAAATTTTAGGCAGGGAAAGAAGGGAAGACAAAAGGTCCTCCCCTCTGCCCCTTACCGGTTCCCAGTTAGGCCTAGTATCCAAAGAAAAAGACAGTGGTCAACCAGAATAAAATTAACTAAGTGACAAAAAAGCTAGTAGTCCGATGGTCTTCACAGGAGAAAAATACAAAAAAAAACATCCTATAAGTCCAGACCCAAGATTTCTATCATGCTGCCGGGGTAGAGGAGACTCTCCGGTGAAAAATAAGTTCCTTTTTAGTCCAGGTGGACCAATTCAGTTTCAAGGGTGTGTGCACTTTGGGAGTGCGAAATTATTTGAATAAGACAATTGGTGGGGTCGAAGGTAACACCGAAAGTAGAAGAATATAGCCCCGATTTGGGGAATCCATCTTGAAGGGTCAAGGGGGAATGGAGTCCCGGACCCTCTTAGGCTTTTGTTTGTGCCAGAGGGGGTTCAGGGGGCTCCCCGGTGGAGGTCGTTTTGAGGTGCCTTGTCTGGAAGTGGAGGGCAATTGGGGTAGCTCCTGGGAGATAAGTCCAAGTTGTAGTAAAAGTCTCTCTCCTTCTGCCAGGGTAGCGAAGTGAAAGGTTTTATTCTTGTATTGAAAAGATAAGCGGAAGGGGAAAGCCCACCAATATTTGACGTTTTGTTGGGCAAGGATCACAAGTAAGGGTTTGAGGTTTCGTCTCCTCTGAATAGTGGTAGGAGAGATGTCAGTGAAAATCTGTACTGGGTGCCCCTGAATGCTGATGTTGTCAGAATTGCGGGATTTCCTCATTATCTCCTCTTTGACTCTATAATGGTGTGGCTTGACGACAATGTCCCTGGGTAGACCGTCTTGACGTTGTGGGCCCAGGGCTCTGTGAGCCCTGTCTAGTTCAAGTCTCTCATTTGGGATGTCAGGAATTAGGGACTTGATGAGTGCGGATACCGCTCCGTGTACATCCGTGACCGATTCCAGTAAGCCTCTGATGCGAAAATTAACCCTGCGGCTTCTATTTTCGAGGTCGTCAATTTTGGCCAGGGCCGAATCCAGTTGGTCCTGTAAAGTTTGGATGCAAGTAGTATTCTGGTTAGCTTGAGCCATTGTGTTGTCCACTGCTTGTTCTATAGTGTCCATTCTGGCCCCTAAGCTCTGTAAATCCGCTTTGATGGAGGAGGTAATCTGAGCTGCTGTCTGAGCAAGGCCCGTGGCCAGCATCTCCGAGAACTTCTGGAGTAGTAAATGCATTTCTGTTGGGCCCTTGTGAGAGCTAGGGGTGGTTGGAAGGTCATTGAGAAGGCCATTAGGGGTACTGAGGGTAGAAGAGTGTCCCGTGGAGGAATGCCCACTAGGGGATTGTAGGAAAGGGGAATTCAGCATTTCCGCCATTGATCTCTCCAACAATGAATCCCTTAAGGATAGAGAAGGCAGCTGCCTTGTTGAGGGAACCTCAAGGGGCCCTTGGGCAACGATAATGGGAGGTTGTGAAGCAGGAGGATCAGCAATGGATTCTTCTAGATCTGGCAGGGGGTTAGTTGGGGTGTTGGATGCCATGTGGTAGGGACCTATAGTTTGTTCCCCAAAGAGGAGTTTGCGCTGTGCCTCCTTTTTGTTGTTTGACCCTGACATAAGAAGGGTTCTGGAGGGTTAATATATGTCCTTTAGTGGCGGCAGGAGTTGGTAAGGGGTTGAAGGGCTGCTTTTGAGTCCTGAGATGAGTCAATGGAGAGAGCGCTTTCTTGAATGTGTATCTTGTTTTCCCAGGGCCTGCAGTGTAGGCCCGAACCGCGGCCTCAATTAGGCAGTTGCTGCCGCTCACGGGTCCCTGCGTCTCCACTTAAATATTAGAGGGGGACTGTTATATGTTTATGGGTCCCGGGAGGTCCGCTGGTGGTGGCAGTGAAACCCCCCCAGGATTACCTTGCCCAGCTGGTGTAAAGGGCGCCCGATTGTAATGCAAGGAAGTGCCGGCTAGGCCGAAGCCGCGGCCTCAATTTCGTTGAGACGTCCGGCGCGAGATCCTTGCGGCGGCCCGATTCCTCCGTGCAGTTCCTGGCCTGTTCCCTGGGTGTTAGGGAAGCATTAGGAGGGTTCCCGAGGTGTGTCACTGACCCCCGCTCGCTCTTGGGGGGTCCGATCGGCCGAGGAGAGACGGAGCTCCGGGTCTAGGCTGCCATCCCGGGTGCTCCGCGCATGCGCACTCTCCTTCTCTTCTCTGGTCCCCCGCCAGAACTCCTGGCTCCCCCCCTCGTTGAGTGCCCCCATAGTAAGCCACTTGCTATGGGGTCACTTCTGCTGGCACTATCCTATGCAGTGCTCTGTGTGTCCATTGACGCATACAGTGTAGCTTGACCTCATCCCTGTTCCCTCCTCACTGGCTGTGATTTACAGCCAATGGCTCCTGCTGCTGTCTCTGAGTCAGTGAGGAGAAAGAGAGAGCAGTGATGTTGCTCCCGGGCACAACGCTGGATCGTTTACGGTCTTAGGTAAGTATAAGGGGAGGGAGGCTTGGGGAGGGGGAGCTGCACACAGAAGGTTTTTTTATCTTATTGCATTGAATGTAAAAAATCTTCTGCCTTTAGAAACACTTTAAGAACCACTGCTATAAATGATCAACGATGAAATATTTTATGTATCAAAAACCACTTTGGTCCCTTAAAGCTTTATTAAAATATTTGATCCTAGTTTGCCTTTGTCATCTGACTTAGAAAAAAAATTATGTAGTTACAAGCATCCTGTAAAATTCTCTCTCTTGTAGAGCATTGGTCACCTCTGGAATTTGACACTGCTGCTTGTTTCATATTCGGCATTCCCCACAACATGATAGGGTTCCACTTGCCAACCCTTACATCACTACAGAATAAAGTAGCTTACAGTTGATGGGGTTTAGTTGTGACATTGGGGAAGGCAATCCCTGGCTGTAATTATTTTTTGAAAGGGACACAAAAATGGGTTTTCTTTTAGACAAAATTGATAGGTACCTTAGCCAGGAAGTTTAAAGGAACCTGTTTTGAGGGTTAGTTTATGTTTTGGCTGATTGTATGGAACTCTTCCATCTTGATTCAATAGTAAGTAGTCATTCCCATCTTTATACTAACATCCCTGTCTAGCACTACCTTTTAGACTATTGTTAGAGCATGTTTGGACAAATGTTCTTACATTATTTCATCAACACAGGAGAACCTAAAATGTATTTTTAATTTATTTTTACTACTAGCACTAGCGTTTAGCCACACATGAGAATTGTAACATCTTCTGTTGTTGTTCTATGCAGAAAGTCCTGAAAATCTGTACAAACTTTTTTTTCCATTCAGTCATTTGTCATCTGCAATTGGAACAGAATCACTGTAATGTTGAATCATTTAGTTTGACTGAGACCAGTTTGCCATTTTCAGAGTGTGTAACTGATCACAAATTTTGACCAATTTTTATTGGCATAATGGCTACTTTATTTTTGTTTTAAGAAGTTGTGTGCTTGGTAGATCTTGTGATTTTCAAAAGTGGAGTGATTACCAATATGCTGACTTTTAATCTTGGCATGTTTTCTTCAACTATATCTAATTTTGCTTTATTATAGATTCTTACATTTCAACTTCTAGTTGTGTATAATTCTTTGCAACACTGAACTTTTTCCAGATACATAAGATGCTAGGTACAGTATGTGCTTAGCATTAAACTAGTTCCAAAGGATACACCAATGCTCATACTAGCCTAGTTTTCTTTCAAGGAGTTGGTCATATCTTCAATTGCCCTGGGATTTGGGGTTTTCCTAGAAAGATAAGATGTTTTGCACATAATTTAGATTTAAGAGGATTGAGGTGTGTGTTTATACACACAAACTGGATTAGCACTGCACCTGTTTTTTCTTATGTAAATCCCTTTATTTAACCACTTGCCGACCACCCGCCGATTTGTGCAGTAGCTTTTGTGGGTGCGCACTGCCGACGGCGCACACGTGCTCTGATTAGCCAGTGGGGGAGCCAATCAGCGGGTCCAGCAGACTTGATGTCCACAGTCCGCCTGTGATTGTTCCCCACAGGGACAGAATGGGGATCTGCCAAAGTAAACAAGGCAGATCTCCATTCTGTCGGGGGAAGACACTGAGATCTGTCTTCCTGCAAAGCAAGAAGATGGATCTGTGTGTTTCCCCAGTCACACAGTCCCCCATACAGTTAGAAAACACAAACAGGGAACACGTTTAACCCCTTGATCGCCCCTGATGTTAACCCCTTCCTTGTCAGTGTTATTAGTACAATGTCAGTGCATATTTTAAGCACCGATCACCATATTAATGTCACTGGTTCCCAAAAAAGTGTCAAAAATGTCAGTTAGGTGTCCGATCTGTCTGCCGCAATGTTGCAGTCCCGCTAAAAATCATAGTAAAAAAAAAATAATAATAAAAATATATCCCCTTTTTGTAGACACTATAACTTTTGCACAAACCAATCAATATACGGTTATTGGAATTTTTTACCAAAAATATGTAGAAGAGTACATATTGGACCAAACTGATGAATAAATTTGTTTTTTATATATATTTTTTTGGATATGTATTATAGCAGAAAGTAAAAAATAGTTTTTTTTCCCCAAAATTTGTGGGTTTTTTTTGTTTGTAGTGTAAAAAAAATAAAAGCTGCAGAGGTGATCAAATACCACCAAAAGAAATCTCTATTTGTGGGGAAAAAAAGAACTTCAATTTTGTTTGGGTACAACGTCGCACGACTGCACAATTGTCAGTTAAAATAACACAGTGCCATATCTCAAAAAATGGTCTGTCATTAGGGAGTTAATCCTTCTTGGGCTGAAGTGGTTAAAAAACAAAAATTTAAAAAATGTCCCCCGGTGTAGATCCATCATCAACCAAGACACCCGCTGCCACCACCGACCCCAAAAAAAGGGCCGCTCCAGACAAAGGCCCCTGCCAACTTCAGCTCTGCTCTCTCACTGTTCTTAAATAACTAGTGGCGGTACCATCAGGTGATGTCACCAGGTGGCACCGCCCCTTGTGACATCAGTGACTGGGGACATGCTGAGTCAGTGATGTCACAAGGGGGCAGCGATTAGTTATTGAATGTTTGGTTCACAGGCAGCCACTGTTGCCTATACAGTACACCATTTGTTTTTCAATTTACTCTCAATTTACTTTGATCTTTAAAGCTAAACCCCACACAGACATAAAATACGTAATGTGATTTATTGTGTTTCGCCTTTGCGTAAAGATTTTCCAAAACATGTGGAAACTTAGTAGTTAACCATTTACACATTAGCTGCCACCACGTGTTTTAAGGAAAACACCCATCATCCAATTGCACCTGCTGTTGTATACTGACCAATAAGAAATCCCTGTGATCGTTTTGTTACCGCACAGGTCAGGGAAAATTAGGATGGCACTGTGTTCAATATTGTATTGTTTCCGTAGCCATCCTTGCAAACTCGTCCTTGTAGGACGAGCAAACTTGTAGGATGCTGAAGTGAGTAAGTGGATGGCACCACCATACAGTCGTGGTAAAATATGATCTTCAACAGCATACCAAGGTGTGCAGGTGAAGATCCTTAATTTACTGTGTATGATATGAGTCCCCCATTTTCTCCATTTAGGCTGAGGTTTGCCAGACCTCATTATCATCACACATACATTAATGCAGTTCTGTATTAATTAATACATTAGAATTGTTTTAAAACAAAAAGTGCATTTTCAGAGGGCATTTATTTTAGCTTATTTTTGCATTGTCACCTGCAGGTGACCCAATATAAAGTTTGTCGGCTAGCTCCCGCTGTGATTCTACACAGCAAGAGCTGATCGGTGGGTACGGCGGACTTGATGTCCACTGGGACCCGCCGATGCTTCGGAACACAGGCAGAATGGCAGTCTGCCTATGTAAAGTAGGCAGATTGCCATTCTGTAAATATAAAAGGCAGGGATCATGTGTTCCTGTAAAGCAGAAACACAGATCCATGCCTTCCACTAGTAAAAGCACCTCCCCCACTACACTGAATCACAGGCTAGGCACACAGTTAACCCTTTGCTTCCCCTGATGTTACCCCTTCCCAGCCAGTGTCATAGTACAGTGACAGTGCATTTTTTTTGCACTTAGTGTCACTGGTCCCCAAAAAGTGTCAGTTAGTGTCTGATGTATCTGCCACAATATCACAGTCCCACTATAAGTTGCTGAAAGCTGCCATTACTAGTAAAAAAAAAGTTTTTTTAAATGTCTCAGACGCTATACATTTTGTGCAAACTAATCAATATACGCTTATTGGGATTTTTTTACCAAAAATATGTAGCAGAATACATATTGGCCTAATTTGATTAAGAAAATTCTTATTTTTTTTACATTTTTATATTGGATGTGCTTTAAAGCAGAAAGTAAAGAAATATATATTTTTTTTTTTCAAAATTGTCAGTCTTTTTTTGTTTACAGGTAGAGTTGAGCAAACCCGTGGATGTTCGGGTTCGGTGGGTTCGGCCGAACTTTGGAAAAAAGTCTGGGTTCGGTACCGAACTTGGCCCGAACTTTACCCCGGACCCCATTGAATTCAATGGGGACCCGAACTTTTCGACACAAAAATGACTGTAAAATAGTCCTGGAAAGTGCTAGAGGGCTGCAAAATGATTTTAGAACAATAATCTGTCCCTTACAGCAACAGCAGGAGCCTAACCCTATAGAGCTAGAAGATGATTTTAGAACAATAATCTGTCCCTCTAAACAGTAGACTCTACCTAGTCCAGTCAGATCTTTCTGTAATGCAGGATGAGATCTGCAATCTGTCCCCCTAAAAGCAGTAGTAGTAGTAATCTCTACCTATCTATCTATCTGCAATCTGTCCCTCACAGCACCGGCAGCATCCTCTCCCTACACTACCCAGAGAGCATGTGACATGCAGCACTAAGTGACTCCAGCTTATAAAGAGGCTGGGTCACATGATGCACTGGCCAATCACAGCCATGCCATTAGTAGGCATGGCTGTGATGGCTTCTAAGGGCAAACCAGTGAAACGCTTGTTGATTGGCTGCCCTGCAGCTATTCAACATGCGTGATCAAATACCCGAACCCAGAACTCGAACCCAAACTTTTTTTCAAATGTCCGGGTTCGGGTCCGGGTCACGGACACCCCAAAGTTCGGTATGAACCCGAACCTTACAGTTCGGGTTCGCTCAACTCTATTTATAGGTGATAAAATACCACTAAAAGAAAGCTCTGTTTGTCAAAAAAAAGGGACATACATTTTATATGAGTACAGTGTCGCACGACCGTGATTGTTAGTTAAAGTTACACAGTGCTGTATTGCAAAAAATGGCCTGGTTATGAAGGGGGTAAATCTTCCAGAGGTCAAGTGGTTAATTAATATATATATATTTTTTAATGCACACCGTGCAACCTGATTATGACCTGGTATCAGACTCTTTTGGTCCCTTTATGGGAGAGCTCAAATGGGGAAATGACTAAGCAGTCAGTCGGTTTATGTGTTGATAAGAAACCTGTTGATAGGATGGGAAAGCAGCATGACAGAGAGATAGACTTTTCATTGGGCTGATTTTCCTGTCCAATCACAGGTTGGGGGAAGGTACATGACAGATTGGGCTCAGAGGAAGTGCATTGAATAATGTTGTCCATAATTCAATCAAGAAGATTGAGGTCATTTTGTGGTGGAAAACCGGTACTCTTGGAGACAGCTCCAAATGTAAATGAGTATTGTAGTGAAATTTGGTTAGAATAGACCATCACATATGTCACAGCTCTTACTGTAAAGAACTCTTTCCATATTCAACAGTTCATATTTTTGTCTACTATTGGGCAGAGAGATTCCTTTGCCTTTTGAAGGAGGATTTATTAGCACAGTTTAATTTGAGAAAGTAGTCAGTAAATAATTACCTTTAGTATACAATATTATCCCTGATCAGAAGCAGAAGTAACAGTGCATAGGCACCCTCCTGTTCTCTAACCTCACAGGTGCATGTCAGGACTTTGACATTATTATAGGCATATCCCATCCACTCTTGTTTCTGATTACTAGATTACATCAATTGTGTCCTCAGGGAGTGGAGTCTAGGATCTGAAAGAGTTGCTTCCACCTCCACTAGAGTTGAGCAAACCCGAACTGTAAAGTTCGGGTCCGTACCGAACCTTTGGGTGTCCGGGACACGGACCCGAACCCGGACTTTTCAAAAAAAGTTCGGGTTCGGTCCGGGGTTCTGGTAATTTAATAAAAGTTTTGAAAATTGCTGTAAAAAAGTCCTCAAAAGTCCTAGAGGTCTGCAAAAGGAAGGAAAATGGGGTAAGGGTCGGACAAGTGCCCTACAAAGAAATGGGGATAGGGAAATAACTTAAAATAATAAAAAAAAAATCACATAAAAAAATCAAAAATGGAGGTGGATGTGGACTATCTTCAAACTGTGTGAGAAAAGTATAAATTAGGCGGGTGTCACGTACCTGATCCGAGGCCGAAATGCTGAGGGAGGCTCCCCTTGCGGCTGAACGCAGTATACCCCTGAGGTTGGGAACAGGAGGTATGATGCGCAAAGAAGCACGGGTCACCAGAACTGCGAACAGACTTGAGTAGATGTATGCTGAAGGACCGTAGGGACTGGAATCCAGTGATGACAGACTTCCAACAGTTAAAGTCTCTAGGAAGGACAGTCTGAAAAGGCCTGGTAAGGATGCAGCAACTCAGGAGGTGGAGACAGGTGACCAGTGTAGCTGGGTCAGCACAGACAGCAGCAGCGAGGAAGTCCGGGAGCCAAGCCGAGGTCAAACACAGGAGGACAGTCTGTAATTCAGATACAAGAGGCAAGATAAGGCAGAGTCCGGTTAACAAGCCAGGGGTCAAACACAGGATTCAGGCAGAAGAGAAGTCCGTGAGGCAGGCCAGAGGTCAAAGACAATGGAGACGTTCAGGAGCAAGGTCAAGGAACAAGCCGGGTCACAACAGAAGTTTCAGGCAGAACACAGGACACAGGTTTCAGGAACACTGGTGAGCTGAGACAATCCAGCGATTTGTGTGACACAGAGGCCGCCTTTTATAGGGCAGCAACCAACCTCAGTGGTTGCGCTGAAGACGCGGATTGCGCCTTGCCGGACGAACGTTCGTGCGCATGCGTGGATGTGATCGTCCCAGGCGAGCGTTCGTGCGCATGCGTTGACGATCGTGTCTGTTTCTCTGATAGCGGGAGAAGCCATATCACTGTTCTAAGAACAGTGATATGGCTTCTCCCGGCTAATTTATACTTTTATCACACAGTTTTAAGATGATTGTAGACTCTACAATCATCTTAAAACTGTGTGAGAAAAGTATACATTAGCCCGGGAGAAGCCATATCACTGTTCTACAATCATCTTCAAACTGTGTGTGAAAACTATAAATTAGCCGGGAGAAGCCATATCACTGTTCTAAGAACAGTGATATGGCTTCTCCTGGCTAATTTATACTTTTCTCACATAGTTTGAAGATGATTGTAGATTCTACAATCATCTTAAAACTGCGTTTGAAAAGTATACATTAGCCGGGAGAAGCCATATCACTGTTCCTAGAACATCTGCAAACT
>BLSH010264458.1:135728-147658 GCA_018402905.1 Glandirana rugosa
GAGTCTTACACTTTACGACGAAAATCTGCCGACGTCCGAGACTTTTCTCGATTTTCCTTGAGGTGGTAGTCACGGGGAGAGTTCAAAAAGTTGTAGGTACCGTACATGGTTACAGCGTTTCGGGATACGGATTGCACGGGTGTACAGTGGGTGTCTGTCTTTCTTAAAGTCCGGTTTCCGTTCTCGATAGGGTAGTGACTAAAGATATGTACGAGACGGCTGAAACAGCATATGACAAACAGGACAGGGACGCCGGATGACATACACCCGGCGTGGTGGGCATGTGATGCTGTCTCCAAGTCTGTTGTGTCCGCCGATCACCTACGGCCGAGACTGGTGAAATTCTTTCTGTCTGTGGGTGACATGTGGGCACGTTAGGCATAGGGCTTTGCGACATTGGTACATGCCATGGATGTTGAAAAACTTGAGAGGGGCACTGATGGTGGAGTTCCTTTTAGCTCTTTTCAGAGCCTGCAGCCGTCTAAAAGCAGCATTTCACATTCTGAGACCTCAATAGACACCTTGGACTTTCCATCCTTGGTCCACGGATGACAGACTGATCCAGTGCCCCCACATTCTCTCCATCCAGCTCCCAGGGCGCAGAAGAGGTTACATGTTTGTCTTGTGTGAACAAGATAGGTAAGTCTCTTGCAATTTATGGCCCTTGGTGAGAATTCTGCTCATCCACCCTGTTACTGACCATATTGATTATTAACTTTAACCAGTTTTTCAATTACAAAAAAGTCAAATGGATCAAAGCAACTTGAGCTATCAACATAATTGAACTATACAGTAAGTTGTAATACATTGATAGATCATCTTGATCCAGGTTTATATGTCTGCTATTGTAACATGTGTGACATTGCTAGAAAAATTTACAGTGAACAGAATTAAGTTGTCATAGATAATAAATGCGTATTTGTTAAGGCATAAAATGAAAGATCTAAACAAATCATTTTCTTGTTATACTTGGTCCTTGCAAGTGGTGCACCTGATTTGAACATCACTTGTAAGGATTTGGCCTTATAAGGCTTCTCTGGAAGACCATGTTGGATTATCCTGACTGTCAGAGTTGCTTGTGATGAGAGGGTAAGGATTTTACCTTATAGAGCAGTAATTCTCAACTCCGGTCCTCGGGACCCACCAACAGGCCAGATTTTAAGTATTACCTTGGAAAGATGCAGACTAGAACACTGCAATCACTGAGCAGCAAATGATATCACCTGTGATGTATTTCAGTTATCCTGCAAACCTGGCTTGTTGGGGGGTCCCGAGGACTGGACTTGAGAACCACTGTTATAGTGCTTCTTGGGGAGTCTGGAATGTGATCTTCTGACTGTCAGGGATGCTTGTAATTACTGAGTATGGATATGGCCTTATAGGTATTCACCACAGGAGGACTGGGGAGTGCAGAAGCCCCCCAGTAAATATTGTCATAATTTTTCTAAGTGCAATAAAGTTTAAACTTTTATACCAATATCCCTGTTCAAGCTGCACGGTCCTTTATGTAACCACTTTACTAGAGGGTTTCTGCACTCCCCAATCCTCCTGTGGTGACCCGCACCAATACTGGTGAGACAGCAAAACATTGGGAGCACTGCACCATCCTATACGGATGAGTATGGTGTTTATAACCAAGTGAGTATGTGGCATCTTCTTTTTTTTCTGACCTTATAGGTCTTCTCTGAAAGCCCATGCTGGACTATCTTGACTGTAAGAGGTGCTTATAATGAACAATAAGTATTTGGCCCTATATAGCTTTTCTTGGAGCCTATAATGGGTTCTCTTGGCTGTCAGAGCTGTTTCCTGTTTTGTACAGCGATTTACTGGAAATAGTCTGTGGTGTGTGGTCAATGTGGTACTAATTATTCCCTTTTATATGGAGGAAGTCTATTTTTCAGAAATTATGCAATTAATGCCTGTTGCCCAAAAGATGATGGAAGCTGATCCAGGTGGCATTGTGATGGATAAGAATGTTGACATTTTTCAGCCTCTCATTCCTGGTGAAACATCTCTCTATGGCTGCTTTAAAATGATTAAAGAAAGAAAACCATAAATGTCTATGCACATTGTTTACATGCTCACTATATTTATTTTATTTTATCTTTGTTTGTTAATTCAGCCTTTGTATTCTTTTCTACCTATGCTAATATTACCAGCCAGAGCTGTAAAAACATGAATTTCTGTAAATAGTATATAGTACCTATTTTGCCTCATTATATTTTATATTGTATAGGCTTTTTACTTTTCCACTTCACCATCAAGGGTGTGTCCATTTCTTGGAATATCTCAGAATTGTAGAAACTGTATTGCTGTGTCTGTGTAAACGTTCCATAGATAATTGTAGACTGTAAACTGACACGAAAGGCATCAATCAAAATTTCAGCATTTCCAGTATGTCACGATGCCTGGGGTCAGGTGACATGTGGGCACCACTGGAGTGCTAATTGCACCAAGGGTTGCAAGGCGCACCACTGAGGTTGTGGACCTATAGCTGACTGCTGCTAATGAGTTCCAGCTGATATGGGAAGAGGGTCCCCTGGAGCACTGACACTGAAACACAGGGACTTAGTGCATCGGTTTCCCCAGGGTGCAGAGTCTAAGAGCCAGTGGGAGTTTGACAGAGCCTCTAGTGGTGAGGATGGATTTGGCTGTAACTGGATCCAGGTCACGGCCCTCGGGGTCCCCTAGCTCCCGCTGGTCTGGTGGAAGAGAGGAAGCAGCAGAGCAGGAACAGCAAGACTAGTCAGAGGTAATAGCAAAGGGTCAGGGCCACAAGCAGACAGGAGAAACAAAGAACCAGCTGAAGATCGGGGTATCAGGCAGGCAGGGATAGTCAGACAAGCCAAAGATCGGTACACAGAATAAGATTCAGAGCAAACGATAGGAACAACACACACCAAGCCAAACATGGACAAACGTTGATCAGCAATGCAGGTTTGCACTGCCAGGTGTTTTATCCTGTCACCAATTCGGGCCTGGGGTGGAGACCAGCTGAGAAGGGCCTACTAAAGCACACAGGTGAGGGAGGCCCAGCCTTTAACTGGACACATGCAGCAAGGTAGGCAACAGATAAGACATGAATGTTTGCTGTGGTTTCATGACAGAATGTTTACTGTGGTTTCATGAACCTAGTAGAGTATAATGAATACTTCAAAAGCTGGTACAAATTTAAAGTGTAACTAGGCAAAATCAAATGTTACATAATCAGTTGATCTTGCAGAAGATCTGCTAACTTTCCACTTCCTGTAACAGAGTGACAATGCTGTTCATTCTTCAGTGAAATCCCACAGAACCATTGTGGACAGGGTATTTTTATATGAGACTAAGAAATGAAAGCCAAACTAAAGCTAACACTTTTTTCAAGTAGTAAAAGCAACCAGTTATTTTCTCCATTGGAAAACAATTTTCAGGACCTGGGCCATCTGCTGGTGGCACTGTGGTTCCCTGGGCAGAGGATTGAAATTCAGCAGATCCCAGTAATCGGTTTCCATTTGATGATGGCTGCTGGAATGGTATTTAGGTCTTCTGCTATTAGTTACTTCCCAGAGTTTTGCTTTGCTGCGAGCTACTGTGCACCATTTGTTCTGATCCTGACCCTGATCTTGCTTCTACCGTGCACCCTGTACCCTGCTCCCCTTGTATCTGCTCCCATTGTGGCTGATTACAGTCCTTGTTTCCCATTCCCATCATTGCGCCTCCGGTTTACATTGATGATCTGTGTTCCCTATTTTGTATATATTGTATTTAGTTAGCTAATTAGATAGGCTTTTGTCGCTCAGTAAGGTTGTTAGGTATTTATTACTGGGTATTTGGTTCACTTGTATCTTTATGTTTGCTGTGTATTCTGTTTGCTGGTGTTTGGATGGACTTTGTTTCACTGTAAATAAATCTGAATTAAAGCACACAAGATCTGGTCCCAGTTTCCTGAGTGTAGCTATGCAGATTAGGCCATCTCTTCTGCAGATTCCTTACAATAATATTTAATTGACTGATGATTGCAAATTATAAATTTTGGTTACCATTACTTATAACATATTTTTTTCTATACCCACAATTAGAACCATATATGAAAGAGATACCTACTATAGATATATAAGAATTTGGCACACCATTATATCAGGGGAGCGCCAACCGAGACTCAAACAACCAAATATTTAATTGACGTTATTAAAAGCTCAAACCTGTAACTGGAAAGATTGGCCCATTAAAAGAAGTTTAAAAATAAAGGTTCTGCTGGCAGGATCAACAACTATTAATGTTTACTAAGTTTACCTTTTGCACAAAAAATAAGGTGAACTAACACCATGCACCCTCACCCTCACCCCCCTCTGCCTTTACCTCATGGGTGATTAGCTGTCACTGCCTGAGTGATCAGGGGATTTGAAAGCCATTCCCTTCTTCCTCATAAGTAGAGTTGAGCGGACACCTGGATGTTTGGCAGGTTCGGCCAAACTTTGCGAAAAAGTTCGAGTTCGGCCCCGAACTTGACCCGAACTTGACCCGAACCCCATTGAAGTCAATGGTGACCCGAACTTTTGGGCGCTAAAATGGCTCTAAAAAAGTCCTTGAAAGGGCTAGAGGGCTGCAAAAGGAAGCAAAATGGGGAGACAATGTGAAGGAACTGGAGGCATTGTCAGCCACCCAATCTACTATCGCCTGTACTTGTTCTGGTTTCACCATTCGTTGAGCGGCATTCAGGCCTACCTTATAACGTTGAAGGTTCTGTCGGCTACTCGCACCTGAGGAAGGTGTTTCACTTGTGCTTGTAGCTGGCACAGATCCTCTCCTTGCATCAGGAGCTTCACCAACACCAGCAGCACCAGCAGCACCACGACCACGTCCCTTATTTGACACTTTCCTCATTCTGGACGCAAATGTACTATTTAGCACAAATTTATATTATTTTTTAAACCGGCAATGTAGACACACTTTTTAATTTTGTGCAAGAAATGCACAGCAAGGTGCAAATGTACTATGTAGCACTATTTATTTTTTTTTAAACCAGCAATGTCAATGCACTTTTTAATTTTGTGCAAGAAATGCACAGCAAGGTGCAAATGTACTATGTAGCACTATTTTTTATTTTTTTTTAAACCAGCAATGTAGACGCACTTTTTAATTTTGTGCAAGAAATGCACAGCAAGGTGCAAATGTACTATGTAGCACTATTTATTATTCTTTTTTTTAAACCAGCAATGTAGACGCACTATTTATTTCTGTGCAAGAAATGCCCCGCTGGCCGCAAATGTAGTATTTAGAATATTTTTTTTTTAAACCAGCAATGTAGACGCACTTTTTATTTTTGTGCAAGAAATGAACCGCTGGCCGCAAATGTAGTATTTAGAATATTTTTTTTTTAAACCAGCAATGTAGACACACTTTTTATTTTTGTGCAAGAAATGCACCGCTGGCTGCAAATGTAGTATTTAGAATTTTTTTTTAAACCAGCAATGTAGAAGCCATTTTTAATTTTGTGCAAGAAATGCCCAGCTGGCCGCAAATATAATATTTTGCACACAAAAAAAAAAAAATGTAATTTGTCTAACTGCAGTGTAAAAGCAGTATTTAAATATGCTCAATTCTATTCATAAGTCCTGGGGCTTCTGGGGTGGGTGAGAGTGATTCTAATTACTGGCATGTGATCATTTGACCAATCTAAATTGTTCTGATCTGTTCTGTAAGCCCTAAGGAAAGATAAGGAAGAAGAGTGGGACCTTAAAATTACTAGACTACTGTACAGTATGTGTGAACAGTGACAACTAATCACCCACAGTGGTAAATGAAGCAGGGACTAGGATTTGGGGAATATGTAGGATATTTGCTTTTGATTTTTGTGAAAAAGATGAACTTACACTTCAAAGTGGTTGTAAAGTTAGTGAGTGCCATTACTGCCAGCCCCTCTGTTATAACAAGGTATAATACACAGTATTAGGGATGGCCCGAACTACCCCCTGTTGGGTTCGCACTAGAACTTTCTTACATGGTGAAAGTTCGGAACCAAATTGTCAACTCCATTGAAGTCTATGGGTCCCCAATGTGAAAAATCAAAAGTGCCCATTTTGAGGGCTTGTATGCAAGTAATTGGCCATACAATGGTTATGGGGATCTGGGTATTGCCCTGGGGGACATGTATCAATGAAAAAAAAAGTTAGTAAAAAATGTCATTTTTAAATGAGCAGTGATTTATTGATGTGAAAGCATAAAAATTAAAAATTCCTTTCATTATAGTGCCAGGGGATGTCCCCCTGTAAAATGGCACATCTGTACGGTGTATAGAAGCTGCTGCAGCAATAATTGCATTTATAAAGCCAAACAAATTACATTTTCCCTGAAAGCTTTCTTTATTTTGTAAGCAACGGCTTGGGGAGCTAGTCTGTATGATGAAGCCACAATGTAGTGCCCTGGGAAGAAGATTAGAATTTTTTTGGATAAATTCTGGTGTCTCTTCCACAGACTTTGGATAGAAGTAACGGGTGCCTATTGAGGCACTCTTGATGAAAGCAAGAATTGGCCTTGCTGTAAAAAATTTAAGTGATATGCACCTGTCAAACAGGTGTGAAAAAATTGGTATTTGGGAGTCTGTGGCACCTTCACACCATAACCCTATTGAGGTACTTTTGATGAAAGCAAGATTTGGCCTTGCTGTAAAGAATTTAAATGATATGCACCTCTTAAACAGGTGTGGAAAAATTGGTCTATGGGTGTCAGTGGCGCCTTCACACCGTAACCCTATAGAGGTACTCTTGATGAAAACAACAATTGGCCTTTCTGTAAAAAATGTAAATGATATGCACCTGTCAAACAGGTGTGGAAAAATTGGTCTTTGGGTGTTAATTGTGCCCATGTAACCTAGACCAAAAACATTCTTCCAGATGAAATCAACACCCACAATGCTAGGCAGCTTAGAAGTCCTTCAGAGATTCCACATCCCAAAAACACTTAATTGGCAAAATTGTCATCAGGGTAATCCAGGACTGATTCATTTTAATAAAAATCTGTGGACAGATGCATTCTATCATCAGTAACAAAACCTCCAGCAGCATTGAATGCCCTTTCGGAAAGCATGCTGGATGCAGGGCAGCTCAGCAGCTCAATTGCATACTGGGCAAGTTCTGGCCAGTGGTCTATTCTCATGACCCAGTAAGCCAGTGGATCATCTACTGGGAAAACTCTCCATCTCTGTTTTTGTCCCTAGATAATTGTCCACCGCGTGATGCAGATGCTGCCGATAGGATGTGAAAGATGACATTAAAACCTGCAAGGCTATTTAAAAGTACCTGGACATCTTCAACCAAAGTATGGGGAGCACTCTATGGCCATATAGTGTGACAGACTCCCTTTGGTTGAAGATGTCCAGGTACTTTTAAATAGCCTTGCAGGTTTTAATGTCATAATTGTATGTTTGCGTTGTAATATAGTGTTTTGTTTGATGATCTTATGGCAGCAACATCTCTAATGTAATACATTATTAGGGCGTACCCCCCAAGTATGTACCTATATAGGATGTGGAAGCTGAAAGCCCTAGGCGGCGGACTAAAAAAATTGAGAAATGCATTACTTAGGAGGCCTTCTCCACCTCTCCTCTCTTGACCAACAGAAGTCTCAAAACTACGTTTTCCATGACACTGTAACCTACCAGAGTCAGAAAGAGCATTCAATAAACTCCTCTTTAAGGGGTCCTCAAGAGATTTCATCTTCTGCACTCTCTGTGGGGACGGGATGAGTCCTGAGACTTTCCTCTTGTAACGGTGGCCGAGGAGGGTTGTCAACCAATAGTGATCCTTCTCCTTTACACCACGTACCCTTGTGTCCTTTCGCAGGCTTTGAAGCATGAGGGAGCCCATGCACCACAAATTTGCCATGGCATGAGAAGCCAACTCCTCGGGGTCACTCAGGATAACAGTATCTGGAACTGCCTCCTCCCAACCAGGTACTACTTCTTTGGATGGAAAGCCATCACTTACTGTTTGACGTATGTTTTCCTCTTCTTCAATTCCTCCAAAACTGCCAGAATATTCCTCCCACTCCTCCTCTCTCTCCTCCTGTGTGCTCTCTGGCATAGAAACAATTGTGTCTGCATAAAGTGGGCCTTGAGAGGAAAGGAAGTCCTCCTCTTCCTTCTGCTGCTCTGCCTCGAGTGCCCTGTCCATAATGCCACACAGAGTCTGCTCCAGCAGGAACACAACAGGGATTGTGTCACTGATGCATGCATTGGCAAGGTTCACCATCTTTGTGGCCTCCTTAAATGGTGACAGTACAGTGCATGCAAACTTTATGAGCAGCCATTGGCGTGGGGAAAAAAAGCTGAGCCGGCCTGAGCCTGTCATTGTGCCAAACTCACACAGGTACTAGTTGGCGGCTCTCTGCTGCATATACAGCCACTGCAGCATTGCCAAAGTCCAGTTCCACTTGGTGGGCATGTCACAAATCAGGCAGTTTACGGAGAGGTGGAATTCCCACTGAATTTCTGCCAACTGAGCACTGGCTGTGTAAGACCACATGAAATGGCTACAGACTCTTCTGGCCTGCTTTAGCAGATCTTCCAACCCTGGGTACCTATTTAGGAAACACTGCACCACCAAATTGAGAACATGTGCCAGGCATGGCATATGTGTCAATTTTCCCTGTCTAAGGGCGGACAGGAAGTTTGTGTCAGTATAGTCGCTCATCACCATTCCTGGCTCTGGCTGGTGTGGCATGAACCACCTCTGGGCCTGTCCCTGCAGAGCTGCAAGAATCTCTGCTCCGGTGTGGTTCCTGTCCCCTAGACACACCAGCTGAAGAACTGCATGCCACCTTTTTAGCCTGACTCATTGAATAGCCCTTTGAACGCTTAGGGGGTACTTGAGATTCATAGGACAATTCAGCAGAGGAGGGAATGGAGGAGGGGGTAGAGCTGACAAATCTTACATCATCACCAGCTGTATGGAGACGTGGGGGCACAACAAGCTGCAGCATTGAGCCCTGTCCTGCATCCTTCCGAGTTGCAAGCAGAGTCACCCAGTGTGCTGTGAACAAAATATATGGTCCCTGCCCATGCTTGCTGGACCACGTGTCAGCAGTAATGTGGACATTGCAGCTGACTGCTTTGCCCATTTACAGCACATTCTGCAAATTCACGGAAGGGGGCAGAATCCACCAGACGGAAAGGCAGAAGTTGTAGAACCAGCACCTTTGACAAGCTTGCATTTAGTTTCTGGGGATGTGAGTGGCAGTGACTGGTTTTTTTTTCTGCTGCAGCAGATGGGGCAGAGAAATTTGCCCACAAATAGTCTACAGCTGATGGTGTACTGCTGGCAGATGTGCTGCAAGGACCTGGCACACCCTGCGCTATACCATCATTCCTGTCAGTGGAGGCTGCTGAGAGGTCATGAGATATAGCAGGGGCAGATTGAGGTAAGTAAGGTAGAGGGACAGATTTGCGCCCCTGTTATGTGGCTTTTAGGTGCTCTTGCCAACGGGCTGAGTGGTGGGAGGTTAAAGGCCTTGTCAAGC
Organism: Glandirana rugosa; assembly: GCA_018402905.1. Taxonomy (NCBI): domain Eukaryota; kingdom Metazoa; phylum Chordata; class Amphibia; order Anura; family Ranidae; genus Glandirana; species Glandirana rugosa. The sequence goes on from BLSH010264458.1 coordinate 145,227, forward strand.
ATGTGTTACCCAAATGGCTGGTATTTTTGCCACACTTGATGTGCTTGAGACAGAGTTTGCAAATAGCAACAGTGCAATCGGCTGCACATGTACTAAAAAAGGCCAGACAGCTGAGCTGTAGGAAGTGGGCCGGGAGATAACAGCTCCACAATGTGATGGAATAGGGTGGCTGCTCTCTACCCTTCCATGATGGCTGCCTTTTTGGGGTTTTGCCTCACCCTTACTTTCCTCCTCTGCTCTATCTGGCACCCAAGTTGCATCACTGACCTCATCATCATCATCTCCTCCATCCTCATTACCACTGGAGACAACTTGGCAATACACTGCGGCTGGGGGAACATGAATGTCAATTTGTGCACTAGTGTTCTCCCCTCTCTGTAGGCTCATAATCCTGCCTTCCTCAAACTCAGAACCAACATCTGAATCAAGTAATGGTTGTGCATCATTAAGGAGCAATTGGCTGATGATGTGTTCAAATAATTCACCTGATTCCTCCATGTGCTGACGTTGGGGCTATGGCAAGAATAGCTGTGGACAAGGAGGCAGGTTTAGCCACTCTGGCAGCTGCAGGGGACTGCACACTAGTGTCTGCTTGGGTGATGGAGGATGAGGAGGATGAGGAGGATGAGGACGGTTTAGTAAGCCAGTCCACCACCACCTCTGTGTGCTGTGGCTGAATAGCATGGGCAACATTACTAAACAGAGGAAATGATGCCCTGTCTGAGGACTGACCATGTCAACCTTTGCCTGTGGACACATACACTGCTGGCACCCTTACAGTGCCATGGGAACATCTGCCATTATGACCTCAATTACAAATCTGGTTTACCTTTTTCGCTGAGAGGGATTATGAAAACATACCCAATTCATATGATTCTTTAGTATCTTCATAAATTAGCTAAATTAACACTCTGCTGCCATTACAATGTTAAAGCTATCAAAAATCTATTCTATTAATCTTTAATAAAAGAAACAATCAAACTAAACATAGAACATAAAAAAACAAAAAAACAAACATTCCAAATATACATAACGTGATCACATGCAAATAATATGCAAACACAGAGTTCATACATAGACTTTATAATGAGTGTCTGTAAACAAACTCAATCATGGGCGTAGCATGAAGGGGTGCAGGAGTCGCCATTGCAACCCCGTATTTACCTCCAGGGGGCCAATGGTTCCCTGCTCGCATTGAAAAATACAGCATGTACAACCACAAAAACCTGGAAACGGAATCCAGGTCCGATCCGCCTTGTGTCTCTTAGGGCCCCAGCTGAGCTCTGTAATCCAGTCCAGAGCTTCTAGTTTGCCTTCTACCCAGACCCCACCCCTCCCCCCTCTCATTGGCCAGAGGAGAGACATCTGGGTTCTGGCTCAGGATTAGCAGCCTGGGACAGGAGCTTCTAAGGTAAGATACACACTGCTGTGTGGGAGAGTTCTCTCATGTGGGAACAGATTATAACAGGCACACGGACATGGCATCTGGCCTGCCAGCACAGACACAACATAGACTCAGACAGTCAGAAATGTTTTGTAATGTAAACAATCCTAACACCTCCTGGGGGCCCCTCCTCCCACCAACCTGAAATGGGGACTGATGTTGAGAGGTGCTCTGATGTGATGGAGGGGGCTCTGATGTGATGCAGGGGGACTCTTATGTGATGCAGATGGACTCTTATGCAATTCAGGGGGCTCTGATGTGACGCAGGGGGTTCTGATATGATGCAGGGCAATATGATGTGATGGAGGGGGCTCTGATGGGATGCAGGGGGCTCTGGTGTGATGCAGGGGGCTCTGGTGTGATGGAAGGGGCTCTGATGTGATGGAGGGGGCTCTGATGTGATGGAGGGAGCTCTGATGTGATGGGGGGGTCTCTGAAGTGATGGGGAGAGCTCTGATGTGATGGGGAGGGCTCTGATGTGATGGGGGGCTCTGATGTGATGGGGGGGCTCAGATATAAAATGGGGGGCAATGATGTGAAATGGGAACTCTGTTTATTGCTCTACTGACTGACAATATCCACTAAGATGGGCTAAGTTTAGATTTTTCAGCGTCATTTGTTTTATTCTTTCTTTAAGTTTTCCCTAATACAGGCGGTCCCCCAGTTACAAACATCCGACTTACAAACGACTCCTACTTGCAAACGGAGGGAGACAACAGGACGTGAGAGGAAATCTACCCCTAGCAAGGGAAATTCACTCCTGTAAGAGTTATTATGGGAAAAAGGTGTCTCCACTGAAGCTTTATCACCAATCCTTGTTTCCACAACAACTCAAAATTTTCAAAATTAAATTTTCATAGGGACAGAAAGTGAGGTAAAATCTTCTAAACAGAAGCACAGACAGCAAAACAAACCTTACAGGGGTGTTACCCCTTCCCCATGCTATACAAAAAACTTAAAAATTATTGTTTTAGCTGGAGCTACACTT
>BLSH010264458.1:147668-159834 GCA_018402905.1 Glandirana rugosa
CCCCCCCCCCCCCCCCCCCCCCCCCCCCCCCCCCCCCCCCCCCCCCCCCCCCCCCCCCCCCCCCCCCCCCCCCCCCCCCCCCCCCCCCCCCCCCCCCCCCAATGATGTGAAATGGGAACTCTGTTTATTGCTCTACTGACTGACAATATCCACTAAGATGGGCTAAGTTTAGATTTTTCAGCGTCATTTGTTTTATTCTTTCTTTAAGTTTTCCCTAATACAGGCGGTCCCCCAGTTACAAACATCCGACTTACAAACGACTCCTACTTGCAAACGGAGGGAGACAACAGGACGTGAGAGGAAATCTACCCCTAGCAAGGGAAATTCACTCCTGTAAGAGTTATTATGGGAAAAAGGTGTCTCCACTGAAGCTTTATCACCAATCCTTGTTTCCACAACAACTCAAAATTTTCAAAATTAAATTTTCATAGGGACAGAAAGTGAGGTAAAATCTTCTAAACAGAAGCACAGACAGCAAAACAAACCTTACAGGGGTGTTACCCCTTCCCCATGCTATACAAAAAACTTAAAAATTATTGTTTTAGCTGGAGCTACACTTAAAAAATGTACCTGTTCAGACTTACAAAAAGATTCAACTTAAGAACAAACTTACAGTCCCTATCTTGTTTGTAACCCGGGGACTGCCTGTATTAAGTTTGGTATTGCTGGTTAATTTCTTAAATAATGACAGTGAACCCCCAGAGATCTTTGATCTGTCTCATATTATTCAGGTATGTCTCCACTCCTCAGAAGTTGTCTGCTCCTTATTACACGGTGTCCCTGGGTAAAAGTGCTCACTGTTTCACCTTGCATAGGTAATTCAGTAAACTCAGAGGCCCGCCAAGTTCACTTCTTGGCACTCTGAGTTTCCAGTTTCACCTACACAGAGTGACTGGGCAAGCACACTGTAAAAGCAGCAGTTGGTAATGGGGGGGCCCAGGTCAGCTTTTGCATCGGGGCCCACAAGCTTCAAGCTATGCCTCTGACCTTAATAATGAGTGATAAAAGTGATGCAACTATGCAATCAGTTCCTTGCTGGTGCCAATGAAAAAATATCGTATTCACAGACAGTGTGCTGCACACCCCATGCTTTGTACAAAATTCTTACTGGAGGATTTTTATGACTTTCATGCAAAGAGTGGTCATAAAATCTTTAATGCATAAACCTCTCTCCAGGAATAGACAGCAACTCAGAACTCCTCTAGACTCCTCACACACAAGAAGGCATATAGGAGGTTGAAACCTTGGTTCCAGGATATACGTCAACACACACGTGAGCTGTATGGCCACTGGCCATCTGGGATTCTTGCAGATCGGAACTTGTTATTACACACAGCACTGTTGATGCTCTTATTTTGAGAGTGAAATATTTTTTTAAATAAAGGTTTTTATTGTAATGATTTTATACTATGGGGAATTGCCTTTTATTTTATGTTTCTACATATAAAACAGATCCTATTGATGGGTTGAACTCGGGGAGAGTTTTGATTCACCAAGGTATATGCCTTTTGGTGTTTGAGGGTCTGGAAGAGTTCTAAGTTGTCGCCTATTCCCAGAGAAGCTCATTCATAAAAGCTTTTATGACCTCTCTTTGCTTTGAGGGTCATAATCATCTGGTGCACCATTTGTACACAGTGTAAGGTGTGCAGCACACGGTGTGTGAACAAGATATATTTTCACTGGCACCAGCAAGGGGACTGATTGCATCTCTTTTATCACTCATTATTATTGTTATACCATTTGTTTATGGACACTCACTAACCCATTCAGCCCCGGAAGGATTTCCCACGTTAGGACTAGAGCTGATCGAACCTCTGGAAGTTCGGGTTCTGCTGGTTCAGCCAAACTTTGGGACAAAGTCCGGGTTCGGGTCCGGACAGGACCAAACTTTGACCTGGACCCCGAACCCCATTGAAATCAATGGGGACCCAAACTTTTAGGCACAAAAATGGCTGTAACAAAGTCCTGGAAAGTCCTAGAGGTCTGCAAAAGGAAGGAAATTGGGGGTAAGGGTCGGACAAGTGCCCTACAAAGAAATGGGGAAAGGAAAATAACTTAAAATAATAAAAAAAAAATCACATAAAAAAATCAAAAATGGAGGTGGATGTGGACCATCTTCAAACTGTGTGAGAAAAGTATAAATTAGCGGGAGAAGTCATAGCAGTGTTCTAAAATCATCTTCAAACTGTGTGTGAAAAGTATAAATTAGCCGGGAGAAGCCATATCACTGTTCTACAATCATCTTCAAACTGTGTGTGAAAACTATAAATTAGCGGGGAGAAGCCATATCTCTGTTCTAAGAACAGTTATATGGCTTCTCCCGGCTAATTTATAGTTTTCAAACACAGTTTGAAGATGATTGTAGAACAGTGATAGGGCTTCTCCCGGATAATTGATACTTTTCACACACAGTTTGAAGATGATTGCAGAATCTACAATCATCTTCAAACTGTGTGAGAAAAGTATAAATTAGCCGGGAGAAGCCATATCACTGTTCTTAGAACAGTGATATGGCTTCTCCCGGCTAATTTATAGTTTTCACACAGTTTGAAGATGATTGTAGAGCAGTGATATGGCTTCTCCCGGCTAATTTAGACTTTTTACACACAGTTTGAAGATGATTTTAGAACACTGCTATGACTTCTCCCGCTAATTTATACTTTTCACACACAGTTTGAAGATGATTGTAGAATCTACAATCATCTTCAAACTGTGTGAGAAAAGTATAAATTAGCCGGGAGAAGCCATATCACTGTTCTTAGAACAGTGATATGGTTTCTCCCCGCTAATTTATACTTTTCACACACAGTTTGAAGATGATTGTAGAACAGTGATATGGCTTCTCCCGGCTAATTGATACTTTTCACACACAGTTTGAAGATGATTGTAGAATCTACAATCATCTTCAAACTCTGTGTGAGAAGTGTAAATTAGGTCGGATAAGCCATATCACTGTTCTTAGAACAGTGATATGGCTTCTCCCCGTTAATTTATAGTTTTCACACACAGTTTGAAGATGATTGTAGAACAGTGATATGGCTTCTCCCGCCTAATTTATAGTTTTCTCACACAGTTTGAAGATGATTTTAGAACACTGCTATGGCTTCTCCCGCTAATTTATACTTTTCTCACACAGTTTGAAGATGGTCCACATCCACCTCCATTTTTGATTTTTTATGTGATTTTGTTTTTTAAATTATTTTAAGTTATTTCCCTATCCCCATTTCTTTGTAGGGCACTTGTCCGACCGTTACCCCCATTTTCCTTCCTTTTGCAGACCTTTAGGACTTTCCAGGACTTTTTTACAGAAATTTTCAAAACTTTTATTACATTACCAGAACCCCGGACAGGAACCCGGACTTTTTTTGAAACGTCTGGGTTTGGGTCCGGGTCCCGGACACCCAAAAGTTTGAATGGACCCGAACTTTAAAGTTCGGGTTTGCTCAACTCTAGTTAGGACCAGAGCACTTTTTGCGATTCGACACTGCGTCACTTTAACTGACAATGGCACGGTCGTGCGACGTTGTACCCAAACAAAATTTGCATCCTTTTTTTTCCACAAATAGAGATTTCTTTTGGTGGTATTTGATCACCTCTGCGTCATTTCTGATTGCCGCTATAAACAAAAAAGTGCGACCATTTTGCAAAAAAAACAGTTTTTCTTACTGTTTGCTAAAATACAAATCCAAAAAAAATATAAAAAAACATTTTTTCCATCAGTTTTGGCCAATTTATATTCTTCCTCATATTTTTGGTAAAAAAATAGCAATCTACATTTATTGATTGGTTTGCGCAAATGTTGCCGCGTTTACGGATGATGAGAATTAATTTCTGGGGTTTTTCTTTTTTACTAGTAATGGCGGTGATCTGCGATTTTTAACGGGACTGTGATATTGGGGCGGACATGTCGGACAATTTTGACACTTTTTTGGGCTAATGACATTTATACAGCGATCAGAAATTTAAATGTCCACTGATTACTCTATAAATGTCATTGGCAATGAAGGGGGGTTACCTGACAGGGGAGATCTAGGGGTTAACTGTGTTCCCTGCATGTGTTCTAACTGTGGGGCTGGACTGTTATGGGCATAAGAGATCTAACTGATCCCAGTGACAGGGATCAGTAGATCTCGTATGTCCCCACTGACAGAGCGCGGAACCGCCGTGTTTACGTCGGCGGTTACCCTGTCTTTTGCTGTTGCAACTCATCGCAGCTCGCTGGCGGACATGGGGTCCGCCCGAGCCACGGGCACACTCCTCTATTTACGGCAATTTGCGGGACACGTCCACACTGCCGCAGTAAATATACTGTGCGCAATGTGGAAGTGGTTATAAAGTGTGTGTATAGACTCTATGTTTACAACTTTATTTACTGATTTCCTTGCAATACATGTTAGTGTTTGTTATTATTAAGATTATGTATCTGTTCGCACATTTTATAGCACCATACCTTGTAGTCCATGTCTACTGCACTGCCCTCACAACAGGTTAGGACAACCTATGCTATAAGGAACTAAATGTGCCTTTGCTTGGCACATTAGGCACCAGTGGCAGCTGGTGAAGTTTTAGGATGGAGGGAGCCAGGCCTCGCCCGCCCTTTTTGACCCCTCCTAGTTCTCATAAGCCCCACCCCTTATAGAATCCACCCATTCCGTCCCCTGCATTCCACATATTGTGTCAGGAGTAGACAGCTCAGCATCACAGGACACAATATACAGCTCATCATCACAGGGAACAATATACAGCTCAGCATCACAGGACACAGTATACAGCTCAGCATCACAGGGCACAGTATACAGCCCCAGCATCTCAGGACACAGTATGCAGCTCAGCATCACAGATGGGGTATATAGCAGCCAGTATCACAGGATGCAGTATACAGCCCCAGCATCACAGGTGGGGTATATAGCAGCCAGTATCACAGGTGGGGTAAATTGCAGCCAATAACACAGGTGGGGTAATTTGCAGCCAATTACACAGGTGGGGTAAATTTCAGCCAATAACACAGGTAGAGTAAATTGCAGCCAATAACAGAGGTAGGGTAAATTGCAGGCATCCCAGCCACCGCGGGGCTCGTGGCACTGACAGACCCCCCCAGAAGTCCCGCACTCACCCCATCTATTAGCAGGCAGGAGTGTGCAGAGTCTGGCGAGGGGGGACTGTGCTGGCAGTGTGCAGGTCTGGCGAGCGGGGAGTGTATTGGCAGTGTGCAGAGTCCAGCGAGCAGGGAATTTGCTCTCAGTGCTCTGGAGACATCCTCCTACTCCTCCGAGATAGGCTTCCAATAGAATCGCCTGTCTTCTTCAGGAAACCGGTAACATACCAGCGCTTCCTGATTGGCTGAGAGTGGTTCCCAGTTAGAAAGGCAAATGTTCATTTGGCTTTCTAAGGGCTTGTGGCGCCATGCTTTGCGCCACAAGCCACGCATTAATGAAGTCAATTAGAGCCTATGGCTCTAATGAGATGCTTCATGGAAACCCCCCGCCGCGGTAATTCATGAGATGGTCACAAGCGGCCATGGATAGATTCATGCCATGAATGAATCTATCCATGACATAGAGGGGGGTGGCTGGAGAGAGGGGGCGGCGCCCATGCTCCCTGATGGACGGGCCGCCACTGTTAGGCATTTTAGATAGATAGATTTTAATTAGGAGAGACTTTGGGCTGCATCCGTAACTAATTATTAAGTACCTCAACCTGCAGGAGCTTATCATGGCAAGTTTTATTTGCAGGCTGACTGCTATTTTTTAAAATTCTAGATGCCACATACTGGGCAGAAACCAATAATTTTAGACATCATTAATAGAGTTGAGCGAACACCTGAATGTTCGGGTTCGGTGGGTTCGGCCGAACTTCCCGAAAAAGTTTGGGTTCGGTACCGAACTTGACCAGAACCTTTCCCCCAAACCCCATTGAAGTCAATGGGGACCCAAACTTTTTGGCACAAAAATGACTGTAAAAAAGTCCTGGAAAGTGCTAGAGGGCTGCAAAAGGAAGTAAAATGATTTTAGAACAATAATCTGTCCCTTACAGCAACAGCGGGAACCTGACCCTATAGGAGTAGGCGATGATTTTAGAACAATAATCTGTCCCTTATAGCAACAGCAGGAACCTGACCCTATAGAACTAGAAGATGATTTTAGAACAATAATCTGTCCCTCTAAGCAGTAGACTCTACCTAGTCCAGTTAGATCATTCTGTAATGCAGGATGAGATGTTATTAGATCTGCAATCTGTCCCTAAAAGCAGTAGTAGTAGTAATCTCTACCTAGTCCACAATCAGATTGTTCTATAATGCAGGATGAGATGTTATTATATCTGCAATCTGTCCCACACAGTGCCGGTAGCATCCTCTCCCTACACTAGCCAGAGAGCATGTGACATGCAGCACTAAGTGACTCCAGCTTATGCAGAGGCTGGGTCACATGATGCACTGGCCAATCACAGCCATGCCATTAGTAGGCATGGCTGTGATGGCTTCTAAGGGCAAAAAAGTGAAACGCTTGTTGATTGGCTGTCCTGCAGCTATTCGACATGCGTGATCAAATACCCGAACCCCGAACCCGAACACAAACTTTTTTTCAAATGTCCGGGTTCGGGTCACGGACACCCCAAAGTTCGGTACGGACAGGGTTCTCTCAATTCTAATCATTAATTGCTGGAAAATCAAAAGCTATTTTTTTTACAAAGATCTAAACATTTAGGTACAACACTTCCTCACATCACTCATAAAAAAGTGTAATAAGAATAATGTACTTTATAAATATATTTTGAGCTTGTGGTTACACAAAACACATTTATACCTGACTCATTTTCCTTTCTTTTAATTACATTTTTTCATTATTCCCTTTTTCTTTTCTTTCTTCAACTTCCTTTATTACAAGTTTCATTTCTTCCCTTCTCTTTCCTTGTTTCCTTTCTTTCTCCCACCTACATCCTTTTCTTTTTTTTTTCTTTTTTTCTTTCATTCCATCCCAATTTCCTATTACCTTCCCTATCCTCCATTTTTTCCATCCTTCTGTTTAATTTCCTTTCATTCCTTCTCTCTGGTTTTCTTATTTCCTTTCCTTCCTTCCCCTGTTCTTTTTCATTTTTCATTCCTGCCCTCCCTTTTCATTTCCTTCCTACCCCCTTTCTTTTTTTCTTTAATTTTCCTTTCCTATCCCTTATCCATTATTTTATGTACAATCCATTTGTTCAAATTTCTTTCTATTCCATTCAACTAACTGATGGCTTAATACCTTGTGTTACAAGAGTATTTCTCTTCTGTAGTGTCTTATTATATATGTTGCTTTTTGTTTTAGGGAATGCCATAAGACCTATTGCTCTTAGAGCAGTTTCTGCCATTGCCCGTGCTCTTTCTGGATTTCCTATACTTGCTACTGGTGGAATTGATTCAGCAGAGAGTGGTTTGCAGTTTCTTCACAGTGGAGCATCTGTTTTGCAGGTAAAGCAAATATACTATTTGTCTCCAGCATTAAAATTAATCATGTACTAGAGGTATAAATTTAAAAATGTAATTTGTCAAATGTTTTAATTTAGAAGAAAGACAAGCAAAACAATTTCTAGCAAACCCAAATTTTCCCAAATCACCTTTATTATTGGTAACTGTAGTCTTTTTTTGGAGGGATTCAGATCCTCTCTCTAACTATAACCATACACCAAATCATTTTCATTCTTCTAGTGTAAGAAGGGTAGTGCAAAGTCTGAGAAGACAGTGCTCATATTTGGTACTATTCAAGGAAGCCAACTTTTTGTTTTGTCATATCTAAAGCATGTATAAATAATATAATTTTTGTGCTCTCCATATAATTCTGTTCTCTGAGACACAGTTACCTAAAACAAGGAACTAAAATAATTTTACAATGAGTATAAAAAAGTAATATTTTCTCTATGGATAACTGAGAAACAACCCTTGATAGTGGGTCAAACAGAACCAATGGAACATCCACAAGCAGTACCCAACAACAGAAGCAGGCAAGATACACCAAGAAATATAAACAGGGAAAACCCATGCCCACTAGGTGTTTCTCACTGCCGCCTGCAAAACTTTTGGACCGATGCAGAATTTTGTACATAGATAGACACAAGACTACATTGCAGCCTGAAGCATGATGATTAAGAACCCAAGAATTTCTGACTGTTCTGGTTCAATGAGCAGTAACAGTGAATCTTTATACTTTAGTGCATCAACTTGTGACATGGTCTGTTAAATCCACTGAGAGATGGTAGAAAAAGAAACTATGAGTCCCTTACAAGGAACATTGATAATGAAAAATAGAGAGTCTGTATTTACAAAAAATGAAGTGGCCTGCAGGTAAACTCTAATGGCCTCAATTACATCAAAGATGTGCATGCCAACTCCTTTGGATGCACTGGAGTTGGACAAAGAGAAGGAAGGATAAACTCTCTGTTAAGGTTAAAAGCTGAAACTGCATTGGGAAAAAAGAGTTTTAGTTTCAAAACCACCTTATCCTTGTGAACGATAAAAAACTGGGGTTTACAAGACAGGGCTGCCAACTTGAAACCCTTGTTGCTGATGTTATGGCTACTAGAAAATAATTAAAAAAAAATAAGGTTAACCGGGGAATCTCCCTAATACTCTTGATTGCTTGTTTCTGTAAAAACTGCAAGAACTCTTTCCATATCCCGTAAAGCCATCAGGTGTTGAACAGAGATAGGCACATGAGTCATGCCATGTGTTTCATTGACAAAATTGTCCAAATGGCATAGAGATGAGAGCCAAGAAAATATATGTCTGTCCCAATCTTCTGGATCCAGGTTATGACAGCTGAAATAGACCTTCCTATTGTCAATACCTAGAATGTAGACCACTGAGAGAGTCACAATGTATATTTCTACTCAGTGCAGATCAATTGTACTTTTTCAATTGTAATTGCCACTGCTGAGCTCTTTGCACGTCATTAATGATTCACATATGCCATGGCTGTGGCATTGTTTGATTAAACTGTCACTGTTTGGTCCTGTGAGAGGTCTATCCAATGAAGTGGATAGACCTCTCACAGGGCCAAATAGTGACAGTTTAGTCGAACCATGTCACAGCCATGGCATATATGAATAATTCATGGCATATGGCAAAGTTCAAATACATTTATTGGCTGAGCTTCCTCCTTGGACTAGAAATCCTATGCTGAGAAGGACTCCAGGACTCCTGAATTGTAGAGATGTGTATCAGTTTAATATTTTCCACCAAAAAGGTCAAATGGACTTACCAGATATCAGGAAGAGGATGGGCAGCAGCAAAGTAAGGGACAGACGCACTCAGATATTGAAAGGGATCCCATGAAAACCTGTTTCACCTGTACAGATGATCCTACTGCAAGACTCGAGAACAGAAAGGTTTTGGCAACCATCAGCATCAAAGCTTTCATGCCGAATTGTAGAAAGGATAGACGATTGCTTTGCACTTGTCAGACAAGCTTCTGTAGCTTCTCCTGTGGAAAGAGAACCCTACCTGTTCCAGGATCAAGCCCAGATACTCCAGGCAGGAGGACAGGTTGAGACATGACTTCTTGATCTTTGGGATAAAAGCAAAGTCTCAATGCATGTGAAGTGTATCTTGAAAATTGTCTACCAAATCCTGGTATGATTCTGCCTACAGTAACAGATTGTCCAAATATCCATTATAGTAATTCTGCTGGGTTGGACGAGGGCAAGCACTTTGGTCTAAAGCCTTTCTGAGCACTACAGGCATTGAAGCCAGGCAAAGAAAGAGCAATAAATTGGTAGTAGTCTTCCCTGACAGCAAACCTGAGAAATTTCTAGTGGTTCCAACAAATTGGGGTGTATAGGTATGCATCAAATATACTGTATTTATTAAAGCTAAGATGTCCCCGACTGGCAAAGGTTGTCCATACTTTGGTGTCATCTGATCAGACGGGATTTGTATCCAAGAAGGCGACGGATGTGAATATCCGAAGAGTGTTCACTCATGTTGCTCTAGCTTCAAATTTAGAAGAAGACCGAGCATTGGCCTTTCTCGATTTAGAGAAGGCCTTCGACTCGGTTGATTGGCATTATATGCATAGAGTGTTGAAACAGATGGGCTTTGGCAAGGTTTTTTTGACTTGGATGGAAATACTGTATGATCACCCGACAGCAGCCATTAAGTTAAATGGGGAAGTGTCAAGCCCCTTTCAAATTGGTCGAGGGACTAGGCAGGGTTGTCCCCTGTCCCCCGGGCTCTTTGCTCTTATGATGGAGCCAATAGCCAAGGCAATACGGGACTCTACACGGGTCAAGGGGATCCGAGTGGGATCCCTAATGGAGAAAACTGCATTATACGCTGATGATGTAGTTCTCTTTTTAACAGACCCAGTTGCATCACTCCAACATGCTTTGGAGATATTTGGTAAATTTGCTACCTTTTCCGGGCTCAGGGATAATTGGACCAAGTCCATGGTCCTGCGCCTGGGAAGGGGGACATCCCCTTGGCCTATGGGGGATAATGCTCTACAGGTGGTAAAGGAATACAAGTATTTAGGTATTGTGGTGTCAGCATCTGTGGAGGATTTTGTTAAATTGAATTTGTCACCGGTACTAATGCTTGTCAAACGTAAAATTACAAATTGGAGAAGTTTACCCTTATCCCTTATTGGGAGGGTGAATTTAATCAAGATGAAACTTTTGCCGTTATTGATTTATGTACTCAAGCATTCCCCAGTATTGATACCGAAATACCTATTTAATTCCTTGCAGGGCTGGATATCAGATTTTATATGGCAGGGGAAAACGCCCAGAATTAAAATGAAGGTATTACAACAACCAAGCAGAGCCCCAGATTTTTATAGATACTTTGTAGCAGGGCAATCATTGGTTATAAATAGGTGGCTAAAAGGGCCTGGAGATGATGCGGCTGTAGCCCTAGAGGCTGCAATCGTGGGATCCTATGAAATCTTGGCCTCCCAAATATATAGGGGAAGTAGTGGGTTATACACACTACCAACTCCCATGAAAGTGGTGCTTAGGGTCTGGAGTCGGATGCAGGGAATAGGAACTGGAGGTTCAAAATTGATCTCACCATATACACCATTATGGAGAAACCCAGCACTTGAACAATTTTTTTAAATATGAAGACCCCCAAGTATGGATTAAGTTTGGAGTGGAAAAATTGAAGGATATTGTGGATGGCTCACAGCTGCTCGCTTTTGAGGCGCTGAAAATAAAATATGGCTTACCAAATACCCACCTGTTCAGATATCTTCAGCTCCTTTATGCCTTTCAGAAGCAATTTGGAAGATTAGGTGGCAAGATAGGCGTTTCTGAGTTGGAGAATATTCTGCGAAGGGAGAAACTGGTCAGACCATTATCTACAATATATAAATCCCTGTTCAATCAGACAAAGGATTTGCTAAGGAAATGTAGATCAAGGTGGGAGGGGGCAACCCCTGATTTAGATAATGAGAGTTGGGAAAGGGTGTGGGGGAAACCCATCACAAGTCTGGTCTCAACCCGTGACTATCTTATTCAATATAAGATAGTACATTGGAGTTATTTGACACCAAATAGGATGTCTAGAATATCTGGGGAGGGGGACACCGCCTGTTGGAGATGTGGAAGGGAAGGAGCAGATATGATGCATGTCTTTTGGGATTGCCCAATAATAAAAACATTCTGGGAGGAAGTTCTGGGGTTTATTGAGGGCGTGCTCTCAGTAGCACTAAAACCTGAACCAAGGCATTGTTTGTTGGGGTTGGTGGATGGTCTGGTCCCCCCCCCCCAGGAAATGAGAACACTGGTTGGGCTATTACTTTTCCATGCCAGGAAACAGATTGTCCTGGCGTCGAAGAGTCCTTGGGCGCCTACGATGGATTCGTGGAAGAGCTCAGTGGATAAGGTGCTTCCTTGCTACAAAGCAGCATGTCAGAACAAGGGAATGCCCCAGAAGTTTGAAAAAATTTGGGGCAGGTGGTTAGCCTCGCCTTTGACAGCAGTAGACTAGGTCAATTTGTTTTACTTGGATGTTGGGTTCCTGAGATGGTTGGTGGAACGTGAAGACTGATTTATATTAAACAGTGCTCTACTAGTGTTTAATGTGAGAAGTAACATGATCCGTATGTAGGAGGAGAGGGGGGGGGGGGTGGGCAGAGAGGGGGGGGGTGGGCAGAGAGGGGGGGAGTTTTTTTTTTTTTTTGGGGGGAGAATT
>BLSH010264468.1:5781-26679 GCA_018402905.1 Glandirana rugosa
TTAGTACTTCACCTTGCTTTAAATAACCTATAAAGTTTGAAAAAATTGTTTATTTTTTGACTTTTTAACCCCCACGTTTTACTAAGTCGGGGAAATGAAAGTCACGACGTTTGAGAGAGGTCTTCAAGTCACTCCTAGAGTTTGAAATATCCAATAAATTTCGTTCCACTTCATGATTGTGTCCCACTTGTTGTTGATTCTTCACAAAAAAATTACAGTTTTATATCTTTATGCTTGAAGCCTGAAATGTGGCAAAAGGTCACAAAGTTCAAGGGGGCCAAATACTTTCGCAAGGCACTGTATATATATATGGAAATGCGTGAAATTCACAATTTCTTACATTGCCTAGGCATTCTATAGAATGCCTGGTTTAACACATTGTAAATGCAATTTTTTGCAAAAGAATCCTTTGGATGTGGTGTGCTTGCACTATATATTTACAATTATCACTGGGAAATGTGGGGGCAAATCTTTACACATGTTAAATGTTTATCAAATCATTTTTGGGTGAATCTCCAGTGAATTTCCTATTGACCCCTTAATGCAAACAGTATTTTCTGAATAAAAGTTGACATCATCTTTCCTGCTAATAAAATTTTGAGCAAGTACAGAAAAAACACCTTTGTCCTTGTCACTTCCTGCTAGGTGAACTAGAATCACAAGCAATGTTATCTTGTCTCCAGTCTCATCATACCCCCTGTAATAGAGATAAACAAAGGCAGACATGTGTGAAGTCCAGCCTGGGTGGGAACTATGGTTCACACTGAGAATACCCTGGAGAAAGGACCTTAGCCACCCAGCACCAAGAAGTGTTTTAATGTCAGGTAAAAATGAAAGGGAAAAAAGTTAGAAGAAAGAAAGCTAATTGCAGCCACCACATTAAACGTACGCCCATGTGAGGGCCGTGTTTACCCGTATGGGGAAGCACAGGTGTTCCATGTATCAATGTGCAGGCGGCCCTGTTCATGTCACTTGGAGCACAGCATCTTCACAGACTTAAAAGTGATTTGTAAAGGGCATTAACACCCTAAACGTACCCAAGCGTAAAGTAAGACACAAGTCGCATGACATCACCAAATCAATGATTCAATCAATGATTCCCTATGAGAGCCATCTTAACTGGTCCGAGAACAAGTCGATCCGACTCTGAAAACGGTTCCTGTACTACTTTGGTCCGACTTTGATCCTACTTCAGCCCATTGAATATCATTGAAATCGGATCAAAGTCGAATCATTGTCTTAACTGATCCTACTTTGGCATGCGACTTGTGCTCTGAGGATCTTGAAGGTGAACTCCACGCCAACTTAAAAAAAAAAAAAGGCATGGGTTCCCCTTCCAAGAGCCTGCCAGGCCCTTCAGTCTGGTATGGTTTTTAAGGGGAACCCCGTGACAAAAAATGATGTGGGGTCCCCCCAAAATCCATGCCAGACCCTTATCCAAGCACGCAGCCCGGCTTATCAGAAAAGGAGGTGGGGATGAGCAAGCACCCCCCTGAACCATACCAGGTTATGTGCCCTGAACATGGGGGGGTGGGTGCTGCACCCCCCCACCCCAAAGCACCTTGTCCCCATGTTGCCGGTGGGGGGCTTTTCAGAATCTGGATCCCCAAATCCCGGCCCCCCACCCTATGTGAATGAGTATGGGGTACATTGTTCCCCTACCCATTCATCTAAAAAAAAGTGTAAAAAAATACAGTACACGGGTTTATAAAGTATTTTATTAACCACTTCAGTAGCTGGGCTATAGTCAAATGACATTCGCAGGAGGGATCCCCCATCCTGGGTGGATGTCATGGACGTCATGGGGCCCGCAGCGTGGCGATCAGGGATCAGGCATGTCCTCGGGACACAGTCCACTCCCAATCAGGGTAAAGAGCCAATAAAAACTGGCTCTTTACCACGTGACCGGCTGTGTCCAATCACAGCTGGTCACTTTGGAGATTTGTGTTCATGCAGCTCGTGCGTGCCCCGGGGGGGCATACAGCACGGCGATCAGGATTGAGGCTTGTCCTTTCGGGCAAAGCCCAGCCCCGATCAGGGTAAAGACCCAAATGAAATTGGATCTTTACCATGTGACCAGCTGTGTCCAATCACAAATCGCAGTAACAATTAGTGCTTCCTGGCACGACCAGTTTCGTCACAATATGACTTCTTCCGGGATATGTGGGTGCTGGTGCATGGCTCCAAATGCACACTGATTGCCTTTGGTGCTGTGCTCCTTCACCCACAAGAGTGTCAAATGAACGGGACTGCCTGCATGCGGATGCAGCGAACACGTGTGCATCCCCACACAGGTAAACACGGCCCTCGCACAGTTGTATGCAGTAGTATGCCCATGTGAATGAGGCCAAAGTATGATACTTCAAAAAACTGGCAAACGAAAAAAAGATGTTTTGCTCAGAAAGAAGCATAATAACACATTTGCTTTTATCCTTTGATAACAATAAGGTAACATCCTTGATGACAAAATAAAGCGATATTGTGCAAAATGACTATGCTCATGGGTACCTACTGTAACATGATCTGGGAATTCACTTTTAATATGGAAACTCACATTGACAATAATTTGGTTGCCATATAATACATTTGCATGACCTGTAATGCTTCTCTAAATATATTAGGGACTTAGGAACAGTGGTCCCATAAAGTCATTTGGGTCGATTTACTGAAGGCAAGTAGGCTGTTCACTAGCTTAATTAATGCGTAGAAGCTCTGCTGACATTCATAATCCAACCATGTGCAAGAAAAAATGCTGTTTTTATTTTCCTTGCATATGATTGGGTGTTCTATGCAAAGTGCATTTTTACCACATTCAGGAAGCTAGGAGAAAATTCCTTTGCAAAGTGAACAGCCTTTTTGCCTATAGTAAACCAACCCCATTGCCTGTAGAGGCATTATCATACTCTGCAAGACATTGAGATTGAAAGTAAATTTTCACTTTGCAAATGCTAGGTTCACTTTGCAAAGTAAACTATAGTAAATACATAGTAAATACAGCAAAGTTGTGTTAACTTCAATCAACCAATCATGTGCTAGCAAAAACCCTGTTGTTTTAATTCACCTTGCAGTGGATTGGTAATCCAAAGTGAACACAACTTCACCTTTTCACTAACATTTACTTTGCAAAGAAACTTTTCCTTTTTTTAGTTTTTTCATTTTTAATCAATCCGAATTTATCTTTATCAAACATACGTATGGCGATTTCATCATCTCAAGAAAAGGAATTAATTCAATTAAATCGGGATCCAGAAAAACTGATTAATGAAGTTGTAAACCCAATCACTAAAATATTATATAATCTTTAACATGCTATTGAATATTATTTTGTAAGTAATTACATAATTTCCAATCTTGAAGTGGAAGTAAAGTTAAAAAGAATAATAATAATAATATCTTCTCCATGCAAGGTAAAGTCATAATGTGTATGTAGTATGGAATGGATACTAGCACATTATATGAAACTTACCTTGAAGAAAGCCCTCCAGCAGGCGCTGTCACTGCTGACAGGTCTTCCATCTTCACCTGGTCTTCCGTCCGGGTTTACGGCTGTTCTTTAACTGGCCGAGCCGTGATGATGTGTTTACATCATAGGGTTCTGAAGGAACGATACAGGTATGCGTTCCTTTAGAACGCATGCGCCAGTGATGTCAACTGCGGCAGGGACACTGAATATCTCCTAAATAGTGCACATATAGGAGATATTCCTTGTACCTACAGGTAAGCTTTAATTATAAGCTTACCTGTAGGTAGAAGTGTCCAGGTGGACTTTGTTACCACATTAAATATGCATATTTCATTAAAATAATACCTGACAATCCTGCCATAAAGGTCCTTGTTTAGACACCTGGCATGGGGTAACAATGCTCTGTACCTGTCTCCTCATTGCTTTCCTGCATTGTCACCCTGCCACATGCCTTTCCAGTTAAGTGGTATCAGCAGTTGTTCAGATACTCAATGTAGACCTTACATCTATTTTAAAATGAAGAGATTTTAGGAATATTTGTGCGTTGTTGCACCAAACCATGAGGTAAGTTCTAGGTTTACATCAATTACAGTTTCAAAAGCCACCTCTATTTTCAGTTTTAGGAGGGAACTTTGCTAGAAAATGCACCTATACTATGGGGGCACTACATATGTCTGAATTGTAAGGCTAGGAGCAAATTGGAAATTTTTAGTAGCATGTTTCCACTAGTAAAATTCCTGGGAATTAGTTGCTTATAGTAACAATCAATCTGTACATATTTGGAATAAAGGGAGTTATTTAAGCATACAAGTAGAAAGTAATAGCTCAATGTAGAGATTAGTCACATACATTTTGGAGCACTGTGCAATTATAAGTGAATAATATAGGCCTCACTCCAAAGGAATGTATTTGTTTCAAATGTGTGACGATCAATCTTTATTACTAGCGATTTATCACTAATGACTTTAGGGACACAGCCGTGCTACTCAAAATTGCCCATGTGCTCCTAGCCTCCTGATCCTCACCTCCCACAACCCACTTGTAACTCACTTTCTCACCCACTCCTCTGTGTAGTATGTTTAAGCATGTGTCTAAATCACCTGCTGGTAGACACAGTATATGGTCCTAACTGTAAGCATCCTGCATCATGTAGCGCCATGCGCCTGATACTAAGATTAAATCTGGTTTAGAGCTCTGGCACAGCTACCATGCAAAGGATCTGTTACCAAATAATCATTGCTTTGTGACGTTTTTCGGAAACTATACCAGAATTACAGTATCTGTATCAACTACTTCAACTGTGGTTTAGCTTAATATCTGATAATCACTCCAGTTTCACTATCCCTGGCTACATTAGATCTTGGATGCTGATATCTGCCTTGTTTCCTTTAATGCCTGCCTGGTTTCTTAACTATGCCTTTCTGCTCTTTGCAACATATGCTGTGAAGGATCCAAGTCACTGACTGAATTTGTCCTAAGTCTGCATTTACACCTGATATAACAGGGAATTCCCCCTCTCATACAAGAAAGCGCTCCTTAAAGGCAGGCTTCTCTTATTGCAGGGGCACCCCTGGGTACTACTCAGGGGCCCCAGGTGTATGGGGACCCCTGCAGTTCCCCCACCCCCAGCAGGAGGAATTGCATGTGTTTTGAGCAAGTGATCAGTGTGGAAGGTGGGGGAAATAGCTGGAATCGATCTATTGTGTCTCTTACAGCAGCAGCTGAAAGTTGACATTTTCTCCTCCCTCTCACTGGCATTCACCTGCTGTAGGGTGAGCCACAAAAGATCGATGCCAGCTATTGCCCCCGTGGCCACACTTATTACTATCCCCCTGTGTGCCCCCCACTGCGCCACTGGCTTCCCTCCTCTTCTCTCCCAACTGCAGACAAACAGGGGGGACCTTGAGAATGGAGAGCGAGGGAGGGGCTGGTAAATATGTGTTTTACCGGCCCCCTCCTTTTCTAAATGAACACAGTGAGTGATTGGTACAGATCACTCACTGTATTCAGTCATAACCGAAGCATAGTAAACAGTGTTTACTATGCTTCAGTTTATGAATGAACAGGAGCCTCTGTCTCCTGTTCATTCAACTGTAGTGCAGCTGAGGTTGCAGAAAGAAACTGGGGAATGTGTTTCCGAAGTCCCTTTCCCTGCTTCAAACGTGAGACTTCAGGGATATGTTTAGACTCTTGGTATCTCAACAAAGATACCCTAACAACATTGTGAAAAATGTATAAACATTTTTTTTAAAAAATGTAAAAAAATAATTACAAAAATGTAAAAAACTGACTAAAATTTCTAATCAGACTAAAAAGCCACACCCTATATGTATCATTATTCAAGGCCACTGTTTGCCACAGCACAAGTCTCAATCTTCCTGGTAGGGTCCCCAGTGCATTACTTTGCCCAGGGGCCCATGATGCTGTTAAGGTGCCACTGCTTAAAGGCAGCTTGTTGCGATGTTAATGGTGGTACTGTCACGTACCTGTTAGATGAGCCTGATGGTAAAGGAAGACAACTCATACAACTCTGGCTCACGGGCCACTGGCGATGATACAGCAGCCACAGGAGCACGGTGGATAAGAGGGCCTGTAATCAGTCCAGTAGAAGCAGGCAGATAGCAGATGAGCTGGTATGATGCTTGCCTGGAAGCAGGAGGCAGATGTGCAGAGATGGATGCTGTAGCCAGCTGGATGGACAGGAAACAGGCTGCAGAGCTGGAAGTTGAATCAGACTGGATGCGCAAGATGCAGGATCAGACAGGCTGGGTCAGCAACAATCGGGCAGAGCAGTAATAGACAGCAGACAACAGGGAGGTCAGGTCACAAGCCAGGTTTGTTACCGGGAGATCAGCAGACAGAATCAGTAGGCTGGAGCAGAGTCTAGAGGCAACCCCGGGTCAGGGCAGGTAGCAGAAAATCACAGGTAGAGACAAGCCGGATCAAGGTCACAGATACACGGAACCAGGAACAACGCAGAAGCTGCAGACCAAACAGCAATGGGTCTTCTGCAGAGTCCCATTTAAATAGGCCACCTAGTGCCAGCATTAGTGGCAGGCGACAGTCTAATAGTATTGCGGACATGTCTTTCCTGACAGGTACTGAGTTACATTTGTATCTGAGCAGTTTATCGGATTTAAATCAGAACATGTTTTTTCCAAATATCTTCTTCTCTACTTCTTCTACACCTTGGCACATACCTCAAAGTCAACTGGCCTTCTTACTTATTTGTCTGTTCTGCATTATAGACAAATAGATCAAGTTATAGTTATTTAATCCTGTAATTTTACACTGACTACTTGGTACTCTTTTGGTGATACCCTAGCACTGGATTCTCAAGAGGTATACAAATATAACATGCAATTTAGCTTTCTAGCAACTACAAAAAACTGAATAGCAGATTTGGTTTACATTGTTCTTTGGGTATTCTAATCAAAAACATCACCTGAGTTCAATTAAACAAAGCCTATATTCTTAGTGGTTTGGGAAATCATTTGTTCAAATACTAAAATTTCACATTTAACTTAAAGTGGAGTTCCACCCAAGAGTGGAACTTCCGCTTTAAGGGAAGGTGATCCCCTGACATGCCACAATTGGCATGTCACTTTTTGTGGGGGGACCAGGGACCCTGTTTTCACAGTGTTCCAGGTCCACTTCCTCTCCTAGAGCCGCGGCTCTGGAAGGAAGTTGATCTTCCCCCCTCCCTCTCTGCGATCTTCTGGGACATGTCACAGGTCCCAGAAGATACGCTGGCCATTCACAAGGCGCAACACCACTCGCGCATGCGCAGTGTGCCCCCGGTTTTGAAGCCAAACCCGGGTGCCCACACTTGTGATTCAGGCACCACCAAGGGGAGGGGAAGAAGAGTGAGCCTTCGGGCAACCGCATCACTGGACCGTGGGACAGGTGAATGTCCAATTGTTAAAGGTCAGCAGCTACACTTTTTGTAGCTACTGACTCTTAACTGAGTGGAACTCCACTTTAATGAAAAAAAAATACACAATTTTAATAATTTTACAACATGAAATAGCTTTCATCATACTCAAAAGCATTTAAAAAACATGCAGAATAGAAAAGCTTCTCCTTCTTCATACTCAATCCCTTCTTGTCTTTGCTTTGTTCAGTCTTACTCTGTTGAAATAAAAGAGGTATTGGAGCATAGCTGGTTGGAACAAAAGAGGATGTAGCACACCAGAACTATTACGATTGAAAAGTAAAAAAGGCTGCAGAGAAATTTTAATGTAACTGTCGACACCTTGGGAATAAAAAGTATGACTGTATATTCTATTGATGGCAAATATTCTTGTTTCACCCCTTCCAATTTATGTAACAAAATGTAGGGTAAAAGTATTGTATTCACATTTTCCTCTATATTTAACATTCATTTTGCACATTATTACAATCTTAATCTTAATTTGTTTATGAGTCCCAATAACTTAGCACAAGCTGAAGTTTGCTGTCATTGGTAGCTACTATGATTAGTGAATCTTGCTATTTTTTTTTGTACCAAATAATAACTGTTTGTATTTTGGAAGAATGGTAATTCTTATAGTGAATGTTTGCACATTAAAAATGCTATAAGCAAGTATCAATTGATATTTATGTAATTGTCATAAATACAAATGTATTTAGAAATACATATCTGAAGTGATCAAATGTTACAATTGAAAAAAATGTATGATCTTAAAAAATAATTTAAAATATATAGCGTGAATGAATACTGATTATATAATTAATAGAAAATCTTAATAACACACTTTAATAATTTCTTTGTTTCAACTCCTATATTTGCCTAACTTTTGAGACTACCAAAGTAGAAGTTATTACAAAATTTAAATGACAAGGCATAGACAAAACCTGAAAAAATGTATATGTACCCTCTGTCTTGAATACAAAATACATTAATTAATTTTAAAACTCTTTAAAATAACCTTCTAAAAGAAGAACCAGACAAAAAAGTTTTTAATACCATATTCAAAAAAATAAAAATAAGATATCAAACCCAGAGTGCAAATATTATGCAGACACCAGAACTGGAAGTAGTGGGCCCACCATCTTTGTTTTACCTATATGTGAATTTTACCTTTCTGCTCATGCAAGTGCAATGTCACTCTGCATCTGCCCCGGAAGCCTTGGTATCCACAGGTGCTGTCGGGACTAATGACTACATTGAGCACAGCCTGCATGGATGCATATCAATTTATGACACCTACAACATGCCTGTATTCTTTTAC
This sequence comes from Glandirana rugosa, assembly GCA_018402905.1. Taxonomy (NCBI): domain Eukaryota; kingdom Metazoa; phylum Chordata; class Amphibia; order Anura; family Ranidae; genus Glandirana; species Glandirana rugosa. The sequence goes on from BLSH010264468.1 coordinate 14,479, forward strand.
TCTCATGTGAGTACATTACCTTAAATAAACTTATGTGTTTTTAATGCTACACTTAGATTGGCACCACTTCTTTTTTTCTCTCTGGCCGATGACCGATTTACATTGGAGAGTTTAATTATTCGGTGAGAGTTCACTTTTACAGTTGAAAATAAAAGAAAAATGTGATCTGGCACACCCACTGCGACATGCCTCCATCCCTAATATGCATACAAACAAAGGAAAATTTGGTCCTGGGACTTTAGATGAGACATGCCACATACCAACAAAAGTACAAGCATATAAAAAGTTAATATTTTATTCACATACTGTATACAGATTTACATAATGATAGACAACATAATCATTTGCAGAGATCTGGCCATCAAGGGCCCTGAAAAGAGTTGACATGACACAAATAAGTGGAATAAAATAATCATGAATATACAAACACATGATAACAATGATGTAAAAAAGTATACACGAGCAGATACATGATATTAGTGTAGAAGTCAGATGGTATACACATTGATGTTACTCTATGCATTTCGTGGCTTATAGCCACTCGTCAGGAGTGCAATGCTATGAATTATAGTGGCTGTAAATATAAATGAGATGATGAGTTATTCAGACTCATTAGGAGTACAAAATAAGTACAACCATGGATAGGGGGAGTTTCTCCTACTTACATGTCAGCTCTGAAAATTGGCCTAGCTTGAGAGGAAGAGAGGGGGGAGCCATAACAGGGTCAGGGCCCTTAATGGCCAAATCTCTGCAAATGATTATGTTGTCTATCATTATGTCAATCTGTATACAGTATGTGAATAAAATATTAACTTTTTATATGCTTGTACATTTGTTCGTATGTGGCATGTCTCATCTAAAGTCCCAGGACCAAATCTTCCTTTGTTTGTCACTTTTACAATTGTTTTCACTGAAGTGGAGTATATAGTGAAGATATAAGTATTTCACACTAAGTTTGGACATTTGGGATTGTTTATTTGTTTTTGGCATACTGTAAGAGCTGGGAATAGAGTGTGATTTAAATAATATGACCCCATCCACCCGCTAGATTTCCTTTTATTTTGAATTGGCAAAGTAATGTCTGACTTCACATGATATTTGTTTTGGCAATAGCTTTCCCAGAAGTCCTCCAAGGGGCCCCAATTATCAATCAAATTTCACCTTCCATGGCCCTATAACCAGTTTATTCTGGAACTTTTGGAATACATCCCTTCTAGAAACGTATACATATTTAATAGCTCCCACTACCTCCAGGGGCAGGGGGTGGCGATGGAGATGTGTTTTACTCCATCCTACATCAACCAGTACCTGGGGGGGTGGGGGAGATCTTTTATTTTTGACCAGGGCTTGTCAGTTTACCTGTGCCACATATTGTTGTGGTATAGGTACATCAATGATGTGTTTATGATCTGGATAGGATCATGTTCAGAAATGGATGCATTTATGACATGGATCAGCTGTAATGAGTTTATTCTGAAATTCACAATGTCATGTGACCAACAGCAGGTCACATTTCTAGATATTCAAGTTGAAAAAAACTTCAGGAACAGCTATTACAAAAGGTTATGATAAAAAGTGCCCGAAGAAAGTATTCCAAAAAGCAAAACTTAGATCAAGGAAATCTTTGATCTAAAAACAGAAAAGTGCATCAACTCCTTTGGCTGCTCCGTATCATTGCTCACTATTTTCAACAACATGGTAAAATGTTTAATATTTTGAAAAGACATTAGTATTTCAAGTTACCCTAAGACGGACAAGGTCGCTTACATGACTATTTAACATACAGCCATTTAATTAATATCTCTGTTTTTACACCTTACCACATTAAGAGACAAGGTACATTCAAATGTGGAAAATATAATGTTTGTAATTGGATTCATGCAGATAAAAGTATCTTGCTACCAAACGGGGAACATTGGACCCAATAGTGTAACATCAATTGCCAAACAGTGGGTGTTGTATTTTTTATGCAATGTTCCTGTAAAGCCTTTTATGTAGGAAAAATGCAAAGACCTTTGTGGAAACGCATTCGGAATCAGATGTATTCTATTCAGAACAGTAAAAAAACAATCACAGTGAGCCACCATGTTGTTTTATGCCACAGATTAAAGCTACTGCGTTAAAAATAAAAACATTTTCGTATATGTAAAAATCCCTGAGAGTGGGGGTGATATACTGTAGATAAATCACTTCTTCAGTTAGAAACAAAGTGGATTTTTAAGTTACAAGCCAAATATACACTGGGCTTAAATTAAAATATCAACTTTAAACCATTTCTCTAAGATCCTAACTGCCAGATATTCTTGGGTTGATTTACATTCAAACGTATTAATGTCTCCACGATCTTAAACATTAGAGGGGATTTTTATAAGTATGGTTCACCAATTTGTAGGTAACGGTCACAGATCACACATGCCCACGGCGACTAGCTAACCGAGACGTGAGTTTGTGACTGGGGTATATGAGGGAATAAGGGGGAACTTATACTAAGCAATAAGACTTCGCTGTACTTTCACAGCCCACACTACCTTTGGGCACCACTAGAGGGAGACTCCACTCCAATCCAGCTAGCTGACCACAAACATGCAGATGCGAATCTTACATACAATCTGGTGCAATCTAAGGGTTGGGGAGCAGTTAGCAATTAGTATACACTTCTAGGGTTTCTCTAGCTATCCTGCAAGCTAAAACCCCGGTGCTAATCACTCTTCCCACTATCCACGCATCCACACACCCGACACACAATAAACAATAGCCTGCCACCACCCAACAGTTTGTCCGCAGACTGGTCTGCTGGGCCACCACACACCCACAGATCTCCATCTGGCAGATCTGTTAGTTTACAATCTGCATGCAATCTGCCCACACACAGAGCAATTGCATACCGATTGGCACGTAGCTTAAACCAAGTATTTAGGCACTAAAATACAACAATCTCTCTAGAGATATGAGTCCTAGTTTAGTACACAGAAGCCACTTATTAATTTTAACATTTAATATCCCAAAAGTGGGCAGTGCATAAAATATATACAAAGAAAAAAGGAGTTACAAAAACTATAAAAAGATAAACAGACAATACATACAATTGGCAATTCACTATGAAAATAAAAAGGGATAAAAACAGAAATAAACTTTACCGAAGTTTATCCTTTCGTAGAAGCATATGGGAACATAGGGGACTCTCCAGTTTAGAACTGGCTTTGTGAGAGAACATCGTCCATATCTCAGGCTCCCCAATTTATTGAAATATGGATGTGGTCTGGACGTTAGTCCCTGGCCAATCAACCCAGGGGGGGGTATTCCCATCCCAGCCCACAAATTGGGCCAGAATGGCGCTGAATGCTGGGTCATGGATAGGATTTCCAAAACCAGCAGATTGCTCCGATCGCAACAGTACCAGTCACCGCCTACCTGCCGCAATCCAGCGCCATCTAATGGTTTTGCATGATTTGCTAGATTCTACACACGCTATACATACCGATTCATACGTATTTGTAGCCCAACCTGTGTACGATCAAAAGGAATTATTTTCATCTCTCTGCCACTAATATTTCCGCTTTTATGAGAGATAAAATGTTTTCTTTTGAACTGTTGATACTAATCAAAGCTTGTAGACTCTCTCGGGCCTTCTCAGGCCCCCTGCCGACACCTGTAGCCAACAAGGCTATAACTTCTGCTTAAAGCTCCTAGAAGGTGACAAATCTCTGTTTACCCTGATGGGGAACTTTTTATTGCCACCTAGGTGTCAGCTCAAATCCTTGAAGCTAACTCTGTTCTTTTCAAATGCTAATGAAAGAACATATGACTGATACCTGAATACTATATTTCCAAGAGCATAGAATTAAACTACATCTATTATTATACTACTTCTATAGATCACATCTCGCAAAACTATCTTACACGCTTTCATTTACAGTCAGGCCCATAAATATTGGGACATCGACACAATTCTAATCTTTTTGGCTCTATACACCACCACAATGGATTTGAAATGAAACGAACAACATGTGCTTTAACTGCAGACTTTCAGCTTTAATTTGAGGGTATTTACATCCAAATCAGGTGAACGGTGTAGGGAATACCATAGTTTGTATATGTGCCCCCCACTTTTTAAGGGACCAAAAGTAATGGGACAGATTAACAATCATAAATCAAACTTTCACTTTTTAATACTTGGCTGCAAATCCTTTGCAGTCAATTACAGCCTGAAGTCTGGAACGCATAGACATCACCAGACGCTAGGTTTCATCCCTGGTGATGCTCTGCCAGGCCTCTACTGCAACTGTCTTCAGTTCCTGCTTGTTCTTGGGGCATTTTCCCTTCAGTTTTGTCTTCAGCAAGTGAAATGCATGCTCAATCGGATTCAGGTCAGGTGATTGACTTGGCCATTACATTACATTCCACTTCTTTGCCTTAAAAACTCTTTGGTTGCTTTCGCAGTATGCTTCGGGTCATTGTCCATCTGCACTGTGAAGTGCCGTCCAATGAGTTCTGAAGCATTTGGCTGAATATGAGCAGATAATATTGCCCGAAACACTTCATAATTCATCCTGCTGCTTTTGTCAGAAGTCACATCATCAATAAATACAAGAGAACCAGTTCCATTGGCAGCCATACATGCCCACGCCATGACACTACCGCCACCATGCTTCACTGATGAGGTGGTATGCTTTGGATCATGAGCAGTTCCTTTCCTTCTCCATACTCTTCTCTTCCCATCACTCTGGTACAAGTTGATCTTGGTCTCATCTGTACATGGGATGTTGTTCCAGAACTGTGAAGGCTTTTTTAGTTGTTTGGCAAACTCTAATCTGGCCTTCCTGTTTTTGAGGCTGACCAATGGTTTACATCTTGTGGTGAACCCTCTGTATTCACTCTGGTGAAGTCTTCCCTTGATTGTTGACTTTGACACACATATACCTACCTCCTGGAGAGTGTACTTGATCTGGACAACTGTTGTGAAGGGTGTTTTCTTCACCAGGGAAAGAATTCTTCGGTCATCCACCACAGTTGTTTTTTGTGGTCTTCCTGGTCTTATGGTGTTGCTGAGCTCACCGGTGCGTTCTTTCTTTTTAAGGATGTTCCAAACAGTTGATTTGGCCACACCTAATGTTTTTGCTCTATCTCTGATGGGTTTGATTTGTTTTTTCAGCCTAATGATGGTTTGCTTCATTGATAGTGACAGCTCTTTGGATCTCATATTGAGAGTTGACAGCAACAGATTCCAAATACAAATAGCACACTTGAAATGAACTCTGGACCTTGTATCTGCTCCTTGTAAGTGGGATAATTAGGGAATAACACACACCTGGCCATGGAACAGCTGAGCAGCCAATTGTCCCGTTACTTTTGGTCCCTTAAAAAGTGGGAGGCAAATATACAAACTGTTGTAATTCCTACACCATTCACCTGATTTGGATGTAAATACCTTCAAATTAAAGCTAAAAGTCTGCAGTTAAAACACATTTTGTTTGTTTCATTTCAAAGCCATTGTGGTGGTGTATAGAGCCAAAAAGATTAGAATTGTGTTGATGTCCCAATATTTATAAACCCGACTGTATATAATTTATTGTCAATTTCTGTAGAGGTGGCACTGTTCTTATGTTCAGGAGGTTGCATGTGACTTCCAAGTAGGTGGGCTGATATGGGTAAAGACACATAGCTGAGCAGAGTAAAAAGAATCCCAAGAAATTCTTTAAGTATATAAATAGTAAGAGAGGGAGGTCAGATGATATTGGCCCCATAAAAAAATGATGAAGGGAATCTGGTTACCAAGGATGGAGAGGTGGCAAAGGTGTTAAACTCATTTTTCTCCTCAGTATTCACAAAGGAAACGAGGGGCTCAAGTATTCGAAACTACAATGTAGGACCTCACGACATGTCACAGGAAACACCCTCATGGCTAACTGGGGATCAAATTAGGAATAGACTTGATAAACTTAACGTTAATAAGTCACCGGGACCAGATGGTTTGCACCCGAGGGTCCTTAAGGAACTCAGTCGAGAAATTGCCAGACCACTGTACCTAATTTTTAAGAACAGTCTACTGACTGGCATGGTACCAGCTGATTGGAGAAAAGCCAATGTAGCACCAATATATAAAAAAATGACCAAGATATATCCCTGGAAACTACAGGCCAGTTAGCTTAACATCAATAATATGCAAGCTCTTGGAGGGAATAATAAGGGATTATATACAAGACTATTGTAAGGAAAATGGTAGCATTAGCAGTAATCAGCACGGTTTCATGTAGAATTGCTCATGCCAAACCAATCTATTAACCTTCTATGAGGAGGTGAGCTGCCATCTAGATAAAGGAAGGCCCGTTGATGTGGTGTATCTAGATTTTGCAATAGCATTTGATACAGTCCCCCATATACACTGTACAAACTAAGGTCTGTCGGCATGGATCAAAGGGTGAGTACCTGGATTGAAAACTGGTTACAAGGGAGAGTCCAGAGGGTGGGGATAAATGGGGAGTACTCGGAATGGTCCAGTGTGGAAAGTGGGGTCCCCCAGGGATCTCTCCTGGGACCAATCCTATTCAATTTATTCATAAGCGATCTGGAGGATGGGGTTAATAGCTCAACCTCAATATTTGCAGATGATACCAAGCTAAGTAGGGCAATCATTTCTTACATACATACAAGAAGATGTGAACAGATTAAAGGGGTGGGCAGACAAGTGGCAAATGAGGTTTAATGTAGAAAAATGTAAATATGTGCATTTGGGTACAAAGAATATGAACGCAAACTACTCACTAGAGGGAGAGCCTCTGGGGGAATCTAGGATGGAAAAGGACCTAGGGGTCCTAGTAGACAACAGGCTCAGCAATGGCATGCAATGCCAAGCTGCAACAAGCAAAGCCAACAAAATATTGGCATGCATCAAAAAGGGGATAAACTCCAGGGATAAATCAATAATTCTCCCCCTCTACAAGTCTCTGGTGATGCCGCACCTGGAGTATGCCATCCAGTTCTGGACACCAGTCCTCAGGAAGGATGTCCTGGAACTAGAAAGGGTTCAGAGAAGGGCAACAAAGCTAATTAAGGGACTGAAGGACCTTAATTATGAGGAAAGATTACGGGAACTGAACTTATTTTCTCTGGAGAAGAGACGTTTGAGAGGGGATATGATTTCAATGTACAAATACTGTAGTGGTGACCCCACAATAGGGACAAAACTATTCAGCACAAGGGAGTACACAAAGACACGTGGCCATTCATTAAAAATGGAGGAAAGGTGGTTTAGCCTTAACCACTTACCAACCGGAAGGTTTTGCAGCTTTAGGACCAGAGCACGTTTTGCGATTCGGCGCTGCGTCGCTTTGACTGACAATTGCGCGGTCATGCGACGTTGTACCCAAACAAAATTTGCGTCCTTTTTTCCCCACAAATAGAGCTTTCTTTTGGTGGTATTTGATTGCCTCTGCATCATTTCTTATCGCCGCTATAAACAAAAGAAAAAACCCAAATTTCTTACTTTTTGCTAAAATTCAAATCCAAAAAAAAAATATAAAAAAACATTTTTTTTCACCGTTTTTGGCCGAATTATATAATTCCTCATATTTGCGATAAAAAAAATTGCAATCGGCGTTTATTGATTGGTTTGCGCAAAAGTGGCCGCGTTTACGGATGGTGAGAATTCATTTCTGGGGTTTTTATTTTATTTTAATTTTTTACTAGTAATGGCGGCGATCTGCGATTTTTAGCGGTATTGCGATATCGGGGGGGACATGTTGGACCATTTTGACACTTTTTTGGGAGCAATGACATTTATTCAGCAATCAGAAATTTAAATGTCCACTGATTACTGTGTAAATGTCATTGGCAGTGAAGGGGTTAACCTGCAGGGGGCGATCTAGGGGTTAATAGTGTTCCCTGGGTGTATTCTTACTGTGGGGGGTTGGGCTAACATGGGCATGAGAGATCTAACTGATCCCAGTGACAGGGATCAGTAGATCTCTCATGCCCCACTGACAGGGCGGGGAACCGCCGTGTTTACATCGGCGGTTCCCCGTTCTTTTCCCTGTAGCCGCTCATCGCGGCTCGCCGGCGGACATCGGGTCCGCCCGAGCCGCGGGCACACTCCTCAGGAGTGCGGCGCGTGCCCCCTGGTGGCCAAAATGCGAATTGCCGCTTATTTACGGCGATTCGCGCAGGGCTCACCGACTGCCGCCGTGAAAAGACGGCGCGCGGTCGGGAAGCAGTTAAGCTACTTAGAGGTTTCTTCACAGTAAGAGCAGTAAGGATGTGGAATTTCTCTTCCACAAACAGTGGTTTCAGCTGAGAGCATAGATAATTTCAAAAAAACTATTAGATAGGCACCTAAGAGACCACAACATTGAGGGATATACAATGTAATACTGACATAAAAACACACACATAGGGTTGACTTGATGGACTTGTGTCTTTTTCCAGCCTCACTAACTATATAACTATGTATGTTATTTTCTTCCCCTTTTTTTGTTTGGCACCTTTTTATGTCTATATCCATTTGTTTGCCCATAGTCTATTGTGTGTCATTGAGTATAATAGTGTGTAGTGTAGATGCTGTAGTAGGAGGGGGTGGGCCAGTCTTCGGCAGGGTGTGCTGGTGTGTCCTCTGTTTATGCCTCCCTTCTGCCCTTGGGCATCCTGGTTGCCTGGTTACAGGGACTCCCTGTGTTTCTAGCAGCTCTCAGGTGAGGTGGGTGGGGCAGATTGACAGTGGACTTCCATCTCTCTGTCACCTCTGGGCGTGCACAGATCTGATTGGCTGTACATGCACAGTGGCATACCTGCTCACACCGGATATACTGACATGTTTATGTCAGCGGTTGTGGGTTATGTGGGGGGGCTCTAGCGTTCTTTTACCTATATAAGAACAATTGGAGAGTGTAGTCTTGTTGATGACTCTGAGGGGGAGGCTTTCCTGTCACTGTTGAGCATTAATAGTTAACTATATTTTGCATCTTGTAGTCTCGTGGACTCTCTGTTGTACAGGGTGGGCCATTTATATGGATACACCTTAATAAAATGGGAATGGTTGGTGATATTAACTTCCTGTTTGTGGCACATTAGTATATGTGAGGGGGGAAAATTTTCAAGATGGGTGGTGACCATGGCGGCCATTTTGAAGTCGGCCATTTTGAATCCAACTTTTGTTTTTTCAATAGGAAGAGGGTCATGTGACACATCAAACTTATTGGGAATTTCACAAGAAAAACAATGGTGTGCTTGGTTTTAACTAAACTTTATTCTTTCATGTGTTATTTACAAGTTTCTGACCACTTATAAAATGTGTTCAATGTGCTGCCCATTGTGTTGGATTGGCAATGCAACCCTCTTCTCCCACTCTTCACACACTGATAGCAACACCGCAGGAGAAATGCTAGCACAGGCTTCCAGTATCAGTAGTTTCAGGTGCTGCACATCTCGTATCTTCACAGCATATGGTTTTTTTTTTATGGTTTTTATGGTCAGTAAAAACCAATACCGGGTGAGCTGCTCCTTCCAGGAGGTACCGCCATTCTTCCAAAGCCGACTTGATGGCCAGCAATTCCCTATCACTGACATCATAGTTCCAGCAAGATGGTGCACCACCACATTATGGGTGTCAGGTCCGAGCATTCCTAGATGAACAGTATCCTGGAAAGTGGATTGGTCCTCATGGGCCAGTTAAATGGCCCCCAAGGTCTCCCGATCTGACCCCCTTAGACTTTTATCTTTGGGGTCATGGGAAGGCAATTGTCTATGCTGTGAAGATACGAGATGTGCAGCACCTGAAACTACTCATACTGGAAGCCTGTGCTAGCATTTCTCCTGCGGTGTTGCTATCAGTGTGTGAAGAGTGGGAGAAGAGGGTGGCATTGACAATCCAACACAATGGGCAGCACATTGAACCCATTTTATAAGTGGTCAGAAACTTGTAAATATCTCATGAAAGAATAAAGTTACTTTAAAACCAAGCACACCATTGTTTTTCTTGTGAAATTCCCAATAAGATTGATGTGTCACATGACCCTCTTCCTATTGAAAAAACAAAAGTTGGATTCAAAATGGCCAACTTCAAAATGGCCGCCATGGTCACCACCCATCTTGAAAAGTTTCCCCCCTCACATATACTAATGTGCCACAAACAGGAAGTTAATATCACCAACCATTCCCATTTTATTAAGGTGTATCCATATAAATGGCCTACCCTGTATAATTTACCCAAGGGGAGATTCCAGTAAGTATCCCTTTTTTATTTATGTTATAGCTTTTTTAATGTACAAATCTCTTTTCCTTTGTGGAACCATTTGGGACATGAGGCTTGTGTTTCTCTGTTCCTTAGTGGTATTTTCCTTTTTTATCCTCCTGCCTAGTGCACGCTTGGATATGTGGTATATGTTTTTATTGTTTGGGTGTCTTTAAGATCCCCTTTTTTGCTACATTGGGTTGTAGGGCAAGATGTGACTACCTAGTTGGTCCAAAACCCCCACCCCATTATGCGCCCGACTCGTTTGGTGTCCCAGGGTGGGATACATGATCCTTTTTTGTCTCTCACAGCGTCACCTATTTATCTGCATTCAAACCATTTGTGAGTAAACAATATTTTTTATGCAGTGGTCATTATAAACAGCCATGTATGTTAAAGAGGTTGTAAACCTCCAAAAAAATGTTTTTTAAATCCTGAAAGACAAAGGCATAATGAGCTAGTATGCATTGCATACTAGCTCATTATGAAATACTTACCTAAGATCGAAGCTGTTGCAGCAGTCCCCGCACACCACTGTCACGGTCGACATGTTTCCCAGAGATTCTTCCGGGTTCGCGGACTCCAGCGATGTGATTGGCCAGAGCCGCGATGACATCTCTCCCGCACATCGCCAGTCACGTCATGGGCCCTGAAGAAACGGCACCAGCAGGCCGTTTCTTTAGTGCACGTGCGCCAATGATGTCAGCAGCAGTGTATACAGTAAATATCTCTTAAACTGTGCAAGTTTAGGAGATATTCATGGTACCTACAGGTAAGCCTTATTATAGGCTTACCTGTAGGTACAAGTGGTGTAACAGAGTTTACAACCACTTTAAATATATTGCATTTATCCTGTTGTGCGCTTTTTTCATTATTAACACCTTGAGAGTTTCCTGAAGAAGTGTAACCTGCAAAACACGTTGAGGCCAAATATCCCTTAATTCCCTTACATTCTTTGTAGCTTCAAAGTTGTTTTTATTGCTATATATTACATTCAAGCTATAAATGGTATGTGATAATATAGTGGATAGGATATATAAGGTGTTATTCTTTGTGTATGATTCGGATAAACAAATAATCTGCAATATCTTAAAATGCTTTGATGCTTTAATATTTTAAGTGAAATAAAATATATGAAGTTTTGTTTGGATGAATAAAATTTCAGATAAATCACTCATCACTGGTTTTGTTTAATAACAATTATTATTATGTATAATAATACAAATTTTCCAATGTGCCGCTGCAATTACTAATACAGCTATTGTTAAAGTGTATCTAAAACTTAAAAAAATGAATATATTGCAGCTTAACATCCCCTAGATGTGGGGCATTACGTTTTTTGTTCAGGCTTTTTTTCCTTTTATTTTTACTTGGTAATCCTGCAAGTAATTCCCGTCCACTGTGTCAATGGAGGGAGGCATGGTTGTCAACTTGGCCAGATTATGAGTCTTGTTGCAAATTCTTAAATGGTGGTCTTGCAACTGCAGCCCTTTGCTTGTCTTTATCCAGCCATTTGGGGCACTATTCCTTCCATTTACACCAAAAATGGGCACTATTCCTTCCACTTTTACCAACAATAGGGCACTAATGGCACCAATGATGTATTTCTGTTTTCATCTCCATCACATGGCAAGTGGAGGATTTGTAGATTACAAAAAAGGATGAGGTTGTTTGTGTTTTCTGTTCATTTCACAAGAAGTGACAAGGGCATTGCAGTTCTGGCAAGATCAATAGGTATTTTCTGTACCTACGAAAAAATTTCTTAACCTAAATGAATTAAAAGTAATGCAACTGACACACCCAAGTAGGCTGGCAAGCTGCTAAATATTACATTTTTGTACTTGTATTTAGTTATTTTTAAGGTTGGTCTGTATGTTTGAAATTGTTGTAGAATATTAATATTAATGTAGCTGGGACTGGTAAGCTGCAATATATTACATTTTTGTTGGTTTTAGTTACACTTTGAATGCAGGTCCTTT
>BLSH010264468.1:43686-58329 GCA_018402905.1 Glandirana rugosa
AAGAAAAATTACATTGACGGATGAAGTTTGGACAGTAAAAGAAATTATTTGAATCCGTTCATAACAATAAAATTTATACGAAATAAAAAATTCGTATTTCTTGTCTTTTATTTAATAGTTTCGTTAAAAATACGGTTCTTTTATATTGTCTTTTTTTGACAAAGTAGTGTTGTTTTATACCATTTTTAATTTGGTTGCTTTTTTTGTTGTTGTTTTTATGTCTTTTTATTTATTTAGGGAGTTACCCCCATATCCGGTATTAGGGGTCTGGTACCAACAACCCCCCGACACTCCTATTTTAACGCTGACCGGTCGTACGACCACACCACCAACCAAACCCACCACTCTACCCCATCCACCACCTCCACCACCTCCACTTCCGTGCAGGAGCACTTCGAGGCACACAACCCATTCCTCGGGGTAGTGGGGGAATTTGTCTTGGACTGAATAGTCGAGGAGTCGAAACAAAAGAACCTTTCCTAGGTAAAAAAAGTAAAAGCGACGACGCATTTTCTTGGCATAAAAATTGCTTTGATAATTTATTTTCTGTTCTTTATGCTTAAAAAATAAAGCATATTTAAAATAACAATACTTGCCTAAGTTTATTAAAGAAAATGACAGGTTTGAAGTAGGCAGTTACATTAAAAAGAAAAGTTAGAACAAATAGCAAGGGACCACAAACAAGTTCAATTAAAGGAATTATTATATTTCAGAGATTATAATATTGAGGAAATGTTAAATAGAATAAAAGAGATTAAAAATAATGCTATTTCTATTAATGTCACTACAGAACAGCTGTCTTTTATTACATTCGTAACATGTGTATCACTAGCAATGCATCTTCATTATTATCCCATTGAAAAAAGATGCTAATGTGCGCTGCATTTCGCTATTTGAATTAAATTGCCAATAGACGAATGAATATGCATTGTGGAATAGAAATCTAGGTTTACACGAACGGACACTTTTCCGCCGTTCCTGACTTGGAGCATGCGTGTTTTTGCAGGTACAACTTGTTGGAACAACTTCTCTGTACACACGATACAACAGTCGTATGACCTCTTGTACTACCAAAATTTTCTAGTCTGCTCATACAACTTCTGTATGTTCGGCTGTTCTAATCGCGCGTACTTATGATCAATTTCACATACAATGGTCGTTCGTACGATGATCATCGTCCCGTGTGTATGAGGCTTTAGTCTTTGCTGCTTACACTCAGTGGATTGTCCATGGTCCAGTAAAGTATTTATTTATTCATTGTTTTTTGCCCCAATACTTTGAGCGCTGTAATATTAGTGCTTACTACTTGGCATAGTTTTGGGTTTATGTCACACATAGGTTTGAGGCAATTACAACTTGTTCATAATTAGAAATAATGACAAACTAATGAGGTTGTTTTCTGCCAGAGTAGTCATAAAGTAATATTTATGTAGAATAAAAATTATAAAAAAATTAAAATGAAGGTTCACACTGGTTAGGCTGATTATCTCTGAATAAAATGGTACTGTTTTAATTTTGAAACTTTCATGACATTACTAACTGGTAAATAAAATAGGCAGAATGATTTAGAACAAGACAGAACAGTAATGTAACCAATTATAGTTATATAAAACGATAAGTTATTTAGTAGCTGCTGAAACACACTTGGGTCCTAAATGAGCTGCAATAAACAGATACAATATTTTTTCCTTGTTCACAACTAATAAGATGACACTGGAGTGTTTTAGCAAAGTTGGTGCATTCTCAACAAATTCTTTATCTTTTACAGGCAAAGGAGTAATGTCTGATTTGGCAGTCAGAAAATGTTCATGAGCTTTCGTTTCATTGCTTTGGCACCCATACCCTAATAAAGCAAGTTTGGTAATATTATCATGGTACCACATTCCACACATTAAATTATAGAACGTTACAAGTCAAGAAATATAATTTAAAAAGTATTTTAATTTGTCAAAGAAAAATATATAATAATCAGTTTTGGTTGGAATAATAAATCCTAGCATGTAACCCCCATATACAGCGTCATCCAAACCTCTATGTAGCTTTCTCATATATTGTCACAGAATACTGTATAGTTACACATTTTGTTGATATATCATAATACAATCTGAATATGCCGATTGCTGAGAATATGCTGATTGCTGTAGTGATTGAAGGATAATTTAATACAGTTCAAAGATTCAAGCGTTTGTTACCCCAACACTTCATATTCCTGATGTGTGCCTGCTGTACCATGTACTTGTATGAGAAAGTATCCTGTTCTCTTTGTATTATTTCATTCTTGTGAAATCCCTGGTGCTCCTGCCAGTACCTCTACTTTCCTATTAAAAACTGATCACACTAAGCAAGACAACACACTGTGGTCAGTTCTCTAGCTATGCTGGGAACTCAGTGTGCTCTCCTCCAGTGATCAGACTTGTCCTGACATGCCCCTGCTGCACAGCCATTCACTGGGAAGCTCAGTGTACTGCTGCTTCTCCTCCCTCCAGCTCTAAGGGCCAGTTCACACCTGAAGCGGTGCGACTTGCAGGGTGAAGCAAGTCGTCCCGCTTGAGGTGACCTCAGCATGGCTTGCAGGAGACTTCTATCATAGAAGTCAATGCAAGTCGCGCTGAGGTCGCCCCGACAATAGTGCAGGAACTATTTTTCTAAGTCAGAGCGAAGCGACTCGCTCCTATTAGAACAGTTCCATTGCACAGCATTGAGGCGACTTGTCAGGTGACTCAAGTCGCCTAGATGTGAACGGGCCCTTATGCAGCTGAGAACAAAGAGAATGTGATCACTTTTAAAAAAGGGAAAAAAGGTATTTATAATGTATTTTTAGAGCTATACAAAAATGTTTTGCCTTTCATTTCTATTTTAAACTGAATGGTGTGTTTTACAAGGTGATCATTTACAATCAATTTCAAAAGTCTTGCTTTTTCAAGCAAGAGAGCAATGTCTGCTCTGGCAATTTGAAAAATATCATGAACTTTTATTTGCTTGACCTCCATGCAATTGACACAAAAAGGTAGAAGGGAAGTTAGACAGAAGACCTTTTGTTTTGGCATCTGTAGCCTAAAAACATGTTTCAGTAATATTATCAAGGTACCACATCCTACACATTAAATTATAGAACTTTATAAGTCAAGACATATCATAAAAAAGTAAAAGTATTTAAATTTTTCATGGTCAGCGATGATCCTAGCCGTGGTGGTTCCCAGCCCACAGCAGTCATTCCTGTGAACAATCAGCACATGGAACGCCTGATCCTGGATAATCAACGTATAACCTGTGCGCAAAATTTATCTTTCTGAACCTTTCTGATGACGAGGTGCAGCAGGCTGTCCTAGGATGGTTCAGGCATACTGAAAATCTTTCTATGCCAAAGCTTTCCAGTCATTAGTTAAATGCTGCAATAAGTGTATAAATGTAGCAGGGATGTATGTAGAAAAATAAATGCAGTTTCCACGCCTTGAAAATTGATCTTTTATGATATAAACTCAAAAGTCCGGGTTTGACTTGAACGCCCCTCATATATATAAAATAGTATTGATCAACCTTAGTATGTAACCTCCTATACAGTTTCATCATTCAACGAGACATGTGCAATTTGTTTCATTCCAAATTCGTTTTTCGCAGAAATTTGACAAATTTGTTAAATATTCAAATTAACGAACAAAAAATTTCGGAAATGTGAAAATCCAGAAATTCGGAAATTTGCAAATTTGCAAATTCAGAAATTCAAAAATCCAAAATTAATAACAGAAATCTGAAAATTCAAAAGTATGAAAATCCGAAAATAATTACGAAAATCCAAAATAGGAAAACCTGAAAATTTGAAAATCTGAAATAATAACTAACTAATGATGACTATTACTATACTAACTAGTAAATAATAGGTATTGGAATTCCCTTTCAAATCTGGCTGTTAGTGAATGTAACAAATACAAATTTATCTGAAGTTACGAATTATCTGAAATAATGAATGTCACATCTAAACCAATAGAACATAACGAATTAATAATAATAAATAATAATAATAGTAAAAACTTTTTATTTTTATTATTATTTATTATTATTAATGCGTTCTGATTTTTGGATTTTCGATTTTTGGATTTTCAAATTGACAAATTTCCAAATTTTCAAATTTACACATTTTCTAATTTTCGGGTTTTGGAATTTAGGAATTCACAAAGTTACAAATTGATTTGAAATAATGAATTTCGATCATAACAAATGACCTGAAAAATGAAAAAAAAAAAGAATGCAACGAAAATGAGAACAAAATTTTCTTGGCAGTGCACATATCTACATTCAACCATTATTCAGCTTATTCATATATTGTCACATAACATATTTAGAGATTATGTTGATATATCATAATAAAATCTATAGTATGTTGATTGCTGAGAATGAAAGGAAAGGGGAAAGAGGTTTCTAGGAACCCCCCTCTCCTCATGGGACTACGGCAGTGGGCAGTTTCAAGGCTCCCCCTGTGAGCCTGGGGCGCACAGGTGGCCTTGTTTAGGGTTAGTTACAGGTGATGAAGTCACATGGAGTACTGATATGTGACATGTGATTTTGCCGCCTTATTTTCAGGCTCTTAGGGAGCCTTGTTATGATTGGCTGTTCTGGCGAGAGGTCACATGGACTGCTAAGTTAGAACATGTGAATCTCACCCCAGAATATTCCAGAAACCCCTGAGCCTGCCTATAAAAGGGGTTCTGAGATTGGGGGCTCATTCACCTCAGAAGGCACAGCCGTGGTGCTCTAGGGGTTTACTTCATTGGGCAAACGGCACTTTCTGGGGCTGAAGAATGAGACTTCTGAGGGGTCTCATCAAGCAGGCTGACCAAGAAGGTGGAGAAGAATGGATTTGATGCTGCCTAAACCTATCGAGAGCTCTGGGTCAAGAGGATCCAGAAGATGTGGCTCCCACCGCCGCCGATGGAGGATCGTGGACAGGAGAAGACGGACGGAGCAGCACATCGCCTCAATATGAAGTTCCTTAAGACCAGTGGGAAGTGGATCCGGAGCGCCGAGAACAAGGCAGCGTCACCTCCGGCAGGGTCGAAGGGCCAGCAAAGAGGATGCGCATTCCGCACCGAAGGCACTTCCCATCGCCGCCCCACAGGTCATCGGCTGAAATCGTTGCGCGGTCACAGCCGTGCAGGCGCCAGGCCACAAGAGGAGGAGCCAGAAGTGGAGCCGCATCTCGGCGGCCATCTTGCTGAAGACCAGAAGAGGAGTATCCTAGGCAACCAAGTATGCCTGAAGACGCCAGCTTCGCTAGTGGAGCGGTGTCTGGTTCATATAGATCCATGTGTATGGCAGCACCCCCAGAGCAGGGAGAACAGCAAGGGGGAAATAGCATCCCAGTGGTCTGTACTCATACACAGCCGCAGGCTGCTATTTCAGCAAATCTTGGAGTTGGTGAGTTAACATCTGTACAATTGTTAACAAATATGAATAATGAGCTTTCCAGGTTGGCTCAGGATTTGGACAGTAGGAGTCAATCTAGTGAGGTTGCAAGAAATAATAATTTAATGGTAGATAATTCTGTTGCTGGGGTTTGGGCGCCACCTGCCTTTTCAGTTGGTGGCACACAATCATCAGTATTAAGCTCTGAATTAATGGTTACAGATTCACCTGTTGATGTCTGCAATGCTAGATCACAAAACATTCCAGAAATGTGTCTTAAAGAACTTTTGCCATGTGAAGTCTCTCCACTGGGTTATCATCTTTCTCTCAGCATTAAAGAAAAAATTTGGAGAGGAGAATTTATAGATGTTTTATCTCTCTTCCTGTCTGCTAAGGAGTTTTTGTTTAAGACTGAGAAGAGGGATGATAGGGCAGAGGAGGATAGGAAAAGGCCTGTAGCCAGGTCATTTCATAATTGGCTGCATGCTTTTTGTATTTATAGTTGTGTTTTGTGTGAAAGATGTCCAGGGAAATACTCTGGTATTTTTCAACACAGTGATATCATTCTGGAAGCATACAAAAATTTCGGTGGGACAGCTTGGTTTTTATATGACGAGTCCTTCCATCAAAAACTAGCTGTCCATCCTAACTTGAAATGGAGAACAAAAGATGTCAGCCTATGGCTAAATCTTTTTCTGCCCCAAAGAGCATCCTCATTTAAGCAGACAGCAACTGTTTATAGAACATCTATGGCAATAGGATACAGAAAAAGGTAACGGCGTGCACTGTAAATGGCCCAATTCCTGCAAATACCGCCACCAGTGTGCCTTTTGTGCAGGGGGCCATCCAGTCAACAAGTGTTTTAAAAAAATGTCCTCTACTAACCAGCAACATGGGAGAGAGGCGTTTCAGAAAGGCGGTCACTCCGGTGAGATTACAAAAAATTCTTCTGGAATATCCAGACAGGATACTCCACAATTTACTCATTAGCGGTTTTAGGGACGGTTTTATGTTGCCGACATTTTTAGCTCAAGGTTGTAAATTAGTGAAGGACTTAAAGTCAATGGATTAGATGCAGTCAATAGTCAGAGAAAAATTATTAAGGAGTTACAGGAAGGGAGATTTGAAGATCCTTTTACTTCTCCGCCATTTATTAATTTTAGAATTTCTCCACTAGGCATAGTTCCAAAGAAGGAGCCAAATTAATTTCATATCCAGCAGGTGATTAGCTGAATGGTCAGATTTCTGATACTATGTCTGCTAGCCAAGACAGATATACAATTTGCTTTCAGGCTTCTACCAATCCATCCAGATTGTTTCAATTTCCTGGGGTTTTTCTTTTCCATTAGGTTTTATTTCAACAAATGTTTGCCCATGGGTTGCTCATTATTTTGTGTATATTTTGAGAATTTTTATCATCATTTTTGGAATGGGTGGTTTTTCAGTAACAGGGTCTTCTTTTTTGATTAATTTATGATTGATTTATGATGATTTTTTTATTTTTGGGCCCCCAGGGTACTCCTGATTGTCTTTTTCTTTTAGAGTATTTTTTTAGGATTTACAATGAATTTGGCGTCCTGTTAGCAATGAAAAAAACGTATTGGCTTGTCTGGAGTTTTTAGGAATTACCATTGACACAGTGCGAATGGAATTCAGGTTACCAGAAGCAAAAATAGAAAGGATCAAGGTAATGTTATGTTGGTTTATTAGAAGGAAGAAGGTTTGTTTACAGCAAATGCAGTCCCTGTTAGGTTTACTAGCTTTTGCTACCAGAGTTATGCCGGTAGGAAGGATTTTGTCCAGGAGATTATATTTGTCAATCTCCGGTTTTGAATCCCCTTTTTCACACATTAGAGTAACTCATGACATGAGGGAAGATCTTTTAGTTTGGTTACAGTTTCAATGGCAAAGCAGTATGGCAACCTGATTTTATCCTGGATTCAAACTTTTTACAGACCAGTTCCATTGGTTTTGCAGCTATCTGGCAAAATCATTGGTGTACAAATAATTGGGATCCTCGCTGGCAGGTAAAGGGATATCTAAAGAATATTGTATTGCTGGAACTCTTTCCTATAATTAATTGTAGCCCTAGAAGAATGGGGTTATGAATTTGGGAACAAACGCATTATGGTAAGTACAGATAACAAAGGAGTGGTTAATGTCATCAAAGTCTCCGCCGGTCATTATTTTTTTTAAGTTTAAACATATGGATCAAAGCAAAGCATATAATGGGGAAAAATAATGACCTGGCAGATTCATTATCTCGATTACAGATGAACCAGTTTTTCTGCCTATTGCCGAAAGCGAATGCAGTAGGAGCGGAGTGCCCATCCCATCTGTGGGATATGATTTAGGACTCATTGCGGATAATATAAAAAATTCAGTTTCCGGGGCCAGATATCAGTCGGCTTGGTTGCTATGGTTACTTTTCTTGGGTTCTTTGAATGAATCGCATGATGCTTTTTCTGAAAATGTAATACTTTTATTTTTTGAACCAATTACTCATTCAAAAATATTCATGGTCGCATGTAAATAAAGTTATAGCCGGAGTGTCCTTTTTTCTAAAGTTGCAAAATTTACCTTCTTATTCAAGTCTTTTTATGGTTAAACAGGCACTTAAAGATTATAAAAAAGGTAATGCTAATATTTATAGATGGGAGGAGCCTATTACTCCAGATATTTTGAGAACTGTTCAAGTGTGTTTTTCTAGGTTCAAAGCAGTAATGTTTAGAGCGTTTTTTTCAATAAACTTTTTTGCAGCACTCTGAGTTTCTGAGTTAGTCCTGCATAGTAAATTGGGTACGTTTGGTTTACAGTTTGCAGATATAATCATTGAGGATAACATTTTAAAATTCTTTATTATGCAGTCTAAGATGGACCAGTTCGGTAAAGATGGATTTATCTTCATGCCCTGAATGGCTCCCCAATTTGTCCAGTCAAATTGCTTTCAGATTATTTAGTTATCAGGCCTCATTTTGGCCTTTTTTTATTTCTTCATTCATATGGTTCTCCACGTATGAGGTTTCATTTTGTTAGTGTTTTCAAACAATGCCTTTCTATTTTGAATTTGCAAGGACATTTTACATCCCATTCTCTTAGAATTGGGGCTGCCGCTGAGGCATCCAGAATTGGTTTAGATTCATCTATTATAAAGTCAGTAGGGAGATGGAAATCTAACAGTTATAAGTTATATGTGAGGCCTAACTTTTCCATTTGACTCATTACAGGCAATGCTCAAGTGATTTGGATCCTTGACCACTCCTTCATGTTTTGGGTCCAGGGCAGAGCAGGCAACAGGGTATACTCTGAGAATTTAGGCTTGGATCCAGCTAGGTTTAAAGTTTTTTGGAGTGGGAGGAGAGGTATCGTGTGGGCAGATCTATTTTTTGAGTTGGGTCGTCTCCACCAATTTCTCCCTTCTCCTGATATTTTAATTATACCCTTAAGGGGAAATGAAATAGGCCAAATTAAAACATTAGACTTGATTTTTAATATTAAAAATGATATTATCCATTTTAAAGCTTCTTTTCCACAGATTTTAATTATTTTTTCAGAGCTGATTCAGAGGTTGAGCTGGTTAGAATCACCTTCACTGAGGCCTCTTGAGAAAATTGGAAAGAGAGTGAATAGAGTATTAGAGAAATTTATGAGTCGGAGGATTTTCTTTCAGACACTTGGAGCTGGAAGGAGGTTTTTCTGGTATAAAAAAGGAATGATGGAATACACTTAACAGACAGAGGATTGGATATATTCAATACAGATTTGCAGGAATGTATCGAATGGGCCGTGGTGTGGGATTTTGGTGACAGGCGGGTATAGTCTCTCCTGTCTTATGGGAAGTTTGAGGCCCCATACACATGAGCGTATTAAATAAATTAGCTGTAACGCCAGGCCCGACGTCAGGGAAAAAATCAGCGTCAAAAACGCAATTTCATCAGCATTTTGCATCAGCGTTAATTCGCGTTAGTGAGCGTCGGCGTTAATAGGCGTTTTGTTTAAAAAAACATTCCTCTGCTATTTTTTAACCTGAAAATGCCAGCGCTAAAAACGTTGGTTAATGTCACTACGGTGTTGATGCGCATTAGTGAGCATTTTGCCGGCTCAGCGTCAAAAACGCCATAACGCTACAGCCTCAGAACGCGCTGCCCATGGGTTCTCCTTTCAGCAGACGCTATCTACAGCTCAAAAACGTCAGCCTTTTTATGGGGCCCATTGAATAAAATGGAGAGCTGCAAAAAACTCTCAAAAACGCGGTGGTAAAAAACATCCATGTGTATGAGGCCTTAAAGTTATTTATAATACAGCTTGAGCCGTGGTGGCTAAGTTGTTTTGAGTGTTGCTATTTCTGCAAAGTTATTTGTTTACTCAATATGTTATATTTTTAAAACAACAATAAACGGCTATGGCCAATTATTATCCAATGTTGTGTCTGGTGTATTTAGTTATTGCTTAACTGCCTTACTGCCTGTTTGTCCCATATGCTTATTGCTGTAGTGGTTGGAGGTTAACTCAATGTATTTCCCAGATTCCAAAGTTCTGCTACTTCAAGAGGTATAGGAGGTATGTCTGCAATATTGATATGAAAAACAACAATAATACCATCCAGAAATTCATCAGAAATTATATCAACAGAATAAAGCTGTAACTTACATAATATAAACATAGTAAAGCACACAACAATTTATGCCATGAATTAAAGACAGACCTCCCAAATGGTATCATTTAGGGGAACCTTGGGTTGAGTTTAATAATGTGTAAAAAAAAATCAATAATTATCAATGATACTGTACTGTACTGTACTGTAAAACCATAAAGAAGTCATCAGATTGTCTGACTGCAAGCTGTATACAAAGGATATTACCAGTACTAAACAGGGAATCCCATATATAAGTGTCAAAACGGTGCAATGTGCATTTAGATAGGAAGCTAATCAAAGGTAATATACACAAAGATATATTAGTTTATCAATCTCAAAAATAAGCATTCTCAGTGCATAGCCAAATACATGAAAAATGATGATCCAAAAAAGCTTATCAATTGTGTCAGACTATAATCATCTAAGAACAGGGAACAGTACGATAAGATTCTCCCATCTTCTCCCCTCCCACATCCTGGCACCCCCTCCCCTTTAAATCAGTTACATTTCATTTGAGTGGAATATCTTTGTTACTGATTCAGATTCATAGCAAGATCATTCCATAGGTATATACTGTACTGTAACTGCAGAGGCAGGCTGTTCTGTAATGGAGCTGTCACCAGCAGGAAACAAATGGAAGTGGCTGAACTCCTCTGTTCTGTATCTCTAGTAAAATCAAAGTCTGCAATGATTCCTCTCGCAATATTTACAGCAAAAGTGTTGTTTTCATTTTGAAAACCAGTATTTACAGTATATTGGCAAAATGTGTGGTCTGCATGCCCTGTTCCATTCCATTCATTATTTTTACAATATTGTGAGAACTGAAAGGACTACTAGTTCGGGCAGTGCCCAGACTCTCCCCAGCATAAAAGAGAGAGGAGACACCAAATATATCATGGGATCAAATTTACAGAAAAGTAGGAAAGACATTTCATTATTCAAGAATACTCCTTGTGAAGTGAAAAGAAAATGATAAATGGTTTTCACATATTTTTTTTTTTACAAATAAATATGTGAAAAGTGTGGCGTACATTTGTATTCCGCCCCCCTGAGCCAATACTTTGTAGAACCACCTTTCGCTGCAATTACAACTGCAAGTCTTTTTGGGGATGTCTCTACCAGCTTTGCACATCTAGAGGGACATTTTTGCCCATTCTTCTTTGCAAAATAGCTCAAGCTCTGTCAGATTGGAAGGAGAGCGTCCATGAGCAGCAATTTTCAAGTTACATAGTTACATATAGTTACATATTTGTG
Source organism: Glandirana rugosa (assembly GCA_018402905.1). NCBI lineage: Eukaryota > Metazoa > Chordata > Amphibia > Anura > Ranidae > Glandirana > Glandirana rugosa. The sequence continues at coordinate 54,977 of BLSH010264468.1, forward strand.
AGGTTGAAAAAAGACACAAGTCCATCAAGTCCAACCTATGTGTGTGTGATTTTGTGTCAATATTATCTTGTATATCCCTGTATGTTGCGGTTGTTTAGGTGCCTATCCAATAGTTTTTGAAATTATCTATGCTCCCTGATCAAACCACTGCTTGTGGAAGAGAATTCCACATCCTCACGGCTCTTACCGTAAAGAACCCTCTACGCAGTCTAAGGTTAAACTGCCTTTCTTCTAATTTTAGTGAATGGCTGTGTGTCTTTTTATATTCCCTTGCGTGGAAAAGTTTTATCCCTATAGTGGGGTCACCACTACTGTATTTGTACATTGAAATCATATCCCCTCTCAAGCGCCTCTTAACCAGAGAGAATGAGTTCAGTGCTCGTAATCTTTCCTCATACAGTTGTGCTCATAGGCTTACATACCCTGGCAGAATTTATGATTTCTTGGCCATTTTTCAGAGAATTTGAATGATAACACAAAAAACATTTCTTTCACTTATGGTTAGTGTTTAGCTGAAGCCATTTATTATCAGTCAAATGTGTTTACCCTTTTTAAATCATAATGACAATAGACTACCCAAATGACCCTGATCAAAAGTTTACATACCCTGGTGATTTTGGATTGATAACATGCACACAAGTTGACACAAAGGGGTTTGAATGACTACTAAAGGTAACAATCCTCTGCTGTGATCTGTTTGCTTATAATTAGTGTGTGTGTATTAAAGGTCAATCAGCTGCTGGAATACTGACAGACCCTTGCATCTTTCATTCAGTGCTGCACTGACGTTTCTGGATTCTGAGTCATGGGGAAAGCAAAAGAATTGTCAAAGGATCTGTGGGAAAAAGTAGTTGAACTGTATAAAACAGCAAAGGGATATAAAAAGATATCCAAGGAATTGACAATGCCAATCAGCAGTGTTCAAACTTGAATCAAGAAGTGGAAAATGAGGGGTTCTGTTGAAAGCAAAGCACGGTCAGGTAGACCAACTAATATTTTAGCCTCAACTGCCAGGAAAATTGTTCACGATGCAAGGATAAACCCACAAATATCTTCAGGACTCTCTGAAAACATGTGGTGTAGCTGTTTCAAGATGCACAATAAGGAAGCACTTAAAGAAAGATGGGCTGCATGGTCGAGTCACCAGAAGAAAGCCATTACTACGCAAATGTCACAAAGTATCTTGCTTACAATACACCAAACAACACAGAGACAAGCCTCAAACCTTCTAGCACAAAGTCATTTACAGTAATGAGACCAAAATTGAGCTTTTTGGCCACAACTATAAAACCCTACATTTGGAGAGGAGTCAACAAGGCCTGTGAAATACGTAGGTGGATCGTTGATGTTTTGGGGATGTGCAAGCTACAAAGCCACAGGAACTTTGGTCAAAATTGATGGCAAGATGAATGCAATATGTTATCAAAAAATATTAGAGGAACATTTGCATTCATCAGCCAGGAAGCTGCACATGGGACGTACTTGGGCATTCCAACATGACAATAATCCAAAACACAAGGCCAAGCCGACCTGTCATTGGCTACAACAGAGTAAATTGAAGGTCCTGGAGTGGCCATCTCAGTCTCCTGACCTCAATATCATTGAGTCACTCTGGGGAGATCTCAAATGTGCAGTTCATGCTAGACAGCATAAGAATTTCCAGGAACTGGAGGCTTTTTGCCAAGAGGTATAGTCAGCTTTACCATCTGAGAAGATAAAGAGTCTCATCCACAAATATCACAAAAGACTTCAAGCTGTCATTGATGTTAAAGGGGGCAATACAAGGTATTAAGAACTGGGGCATGTAAACTTTTGATCAGGGTCATTTGGGTAGTTTCTGCCCCCCACATGGCTTCTCACAAACTGCAAACGGGACCTCTTATGGCTTACTTTCAACAATGACTTTCTTCTTGCCACTCTTCCATAAAGGCCAGATTTGTTGAATGCACAACTAATAGTGTGTTGGGGATGAAAACTGGAACTATGGAGATAGCTGCATCGGTCAGTCAGTTTTCTGTATATCGAGGTGTGAATCTTGTTATCCCTAATGTATACTGTAGTGTCTAGGAAGTTGACATGTGTGTTAGAATAATCCATTTTTAGTTTGATAGTCAGTCCATACGATGAAGATATCGATATAGCGATAATATCTGTATGACTTTTGTTGTTTGCTGTTCAGGAATTTGTCCTCCAGGTCAGCCATAAATAAGTTTGCCTATTGGGGTGCCATTTTACTTCCCATAGCTGTACACATACACTGGAGATAGATGTCATTGTTGAAAATGAAGTAGTTGTGTGTACGAATGAATTTGATGAGTTGTGTAACATTCTCAGCAGTGTATTTGTCATTTGGCGAGTATGATAAGAGTCTGTGACATGCAGCCAACCCATCCTTGTGAGGGATGTTACTGTACAGGGATTCTACATCCATAGTGACTAGAAGTGTATTTGGGGGCAATTGTTGTATATTGTTAAGCTTTTTCAGAAAATCAGTTGTGTCTTGCAGGAAACTCGCAGTGTTCATGACTAACAGTTTTAACATATTTTCTACAAGGCCTGAGATATGTTCAGTAAGTGTATTCATACCTGTTATAATGGGTCTGCCTGGATTTTCTGGCTTGTGAATCTTGGGCAGCATGTAGAAGTCTCCAATTTCTGGATTATCTGGAATCGCATTGATAAGTTTAGAATGTAGGTGTCTTGGAATTGTTGTAATGAGACCTTTTAATTGCTTAGTAAAATCCTGGGTTGGATCATAACCCAGTTTTTTATAGTAAGTATTTGCTAGCTGCCTCTGGTCCTCTTGTATATATTTGTCCATATCCATCACAACGACGGCTCCCCTTTATCTGCTGGTTTGGTGGTTATGGCCCAGTTATTGCACAGATCGTGTACAGCTCTTCGCTCCAGTGGTGAAAGATTGTATAATATTTTCCTTTAAGCAATTATCAGCATAACAAACCACGCTCATAAATAACAATTACATCACATATATGAAAATTAATACTCCAAGTGTAAATCAAGTTCATAAAGTCCATAAAGTGCTGTGTGCTCAGAAGAATTTAGTTAGAAGTCACTAAATCATGCAGAGTTCATAAACGGTTCCAGGGTTATCTTCTGTGGCAAATCCCTCCACCAGACACCTGTATCACAACGCACTTACCAAAATTACAGTTTAATTACCCATTACAGTTAAAAAACTAAAAAAAAAAAAACAAAAGCACAATCTCTGAGGGAAAGGGAAAAAAACATACACACAAACCAATGTACATGGCAATGGTAATAAAACAGACAGAGTTAGTGTGAGAAATAACACAGAAGGAGAGCTATAGACTGGGGGGGGGGGGGGGCGT
>BLSH010264468.1:71603-93341 GCA_018402905.1 Glandirana rugosa
TAGGACGATCGTGTGTAAAAGGGTCTATGTTGTTGTTCTGTAAAGTCTACAATGATCTAAAAAATGATACCGGGACATAGCCTGCAGGTGCAGGCTATGTCCCGGTACAGCCGCTCAAACCCGACCGCCGCCTATTTACGGCGCTGGTCGGGAAGGTGTTAAAAACCAGAGTTTAAAACAGGAGATTATAACAGGAGTCTTCAAACCTGTAAGTAACATCTGAAATGTCTTGTTGTTGTATCTGGGAAAATGTGTGCTAGCAGGATTGAAGGCTTTGTACAGTGCACAATGTGTCGCATGTATGCAACTATGGAGCAACAACTCCAGGATGGATACCGCTGTGACAGATGTGAGCAGGTTGCCCTTCTGGAAGCTCGCGTTAGAGATCTGGAGGAGCAAATTGCAACGCTGGGCAGAGCTGCCAACCTTGAAAGGGGTCCTCTGCTCACTGAGCAGGTGGCTAGTAGGATTAATGGGGAGGGTGGATTTGCCAAGTTGAGTGAAGATGTGGGGGTAGCAAACTCAGAGGTGGCAGCCCTAGATGTCACTGCTCCCCCTAACAGCTGAAAGAGCAGCCCATCTAGTAGGGGTGGCAGGGGTAGTGCAGGTAGGCCTAGACAGTTGGTGGTAATTGGGGACTCTATAATTAGAAGGACTGATAGAATAATTTTTGGACAGGATTGCCTCAACCAAATGTTTTGCTGTCTCCCTGGTGCCAGGGTTCGGCATGTGGTGGACCGGGTTGATAAATTACTAGGAGGGGCTGGGCATAACCCAGCTGTCTTGGTCCACGTTGGAACCAATGAATGTATGGAAAGTGGAGGCTCCTTAACCACTTGCCGACCGCCAACGGCGACAAGGTGGTTAGATGGTTTGATATCGCAAACCGCCGTCAAATGACGGCGGCCGCGATCACGAGCTGTGGGCGCGCGCTCCAGGCACGGGCGCTACAGTGCCATTTGACACAGGTCCGATCACTTCTACAGGGCCAGGCCAATGATTTTTGGCATCTGTGGATGGGCATTGAACAACAGACCGATGAGTGGTTGTTGTCACTAAGCCTCAAGCCCGGCCTGGTGGTGTGCGATAATGGGCGAAATCTCGTAGCAGCTCTGGGCCTAGCCGGTTTGAGGCACATCCCTTGCCTGGCGCATGTGCTGAATTTGGTGGTGGAGAAATTTCTAAAAAACTACCTGGATATGTCAGAGCTGCTGCAGTAAGTGCGTGCCGTCCGTGCGCGCTTTCGGCATTCCCACCCTGCTGCTGCTCGCCTGTCTGCGCTGCAGCGGAACTTCAGGCCTTCCTGCTCACCGCCTCCTATGCGATGTCCCCACAAGGTGGAATTCCACCTTGCACATGCTGGAGGGACTGTGCGAGCAGCAGCAGGCAATAGTGGAGTTTCAGCTGCAGCTCGCACGGGTCAGTCGCTCTGCAGAACAGCACCACTTCACCACCAACATTGCCAGTGCCGATGACGCTGTTCTCACTATCCCACTTCTATGTCTCCTTGAAAAAACACTTTTGGCGATGATGGAAGAGGATGTGGCACAGGAGGAGGAGGAAGAGGGGTAATTTCCACGGTTATCAGGCCAGTCATTCACAAGTGGCTCGGAGGGTGGGTTCCTGCGCCAGCATAGGTCTGGTAAAAAATTTCAAGCCAGGGCACAGTTCTGGAGGGTGAGGAGGACGAGGATGATGAGGAGGAGGAACCATGTTTACAGCAGGGTGGCACCCAACGCAGCTCGTGAGCATCACTGGAGCGTGGCTGGGGGGATAGGAGGATACAGATGATACACCTCCCACAGAAGACAGCTTGTTTTTGCCTCTGGGCAGCCTGGCACACATGAGGGACTACATGCTGCAGTGCCTGCTCAACAACAGCCGAGTTGCCCACATTTTAACTTGTACTGATTACTGGGCGGCCACCCTGCTGGATCCCCGTTACAAGGACAACATGCTGTCCTTAATTCCCTCACTGGAGCGTGATCGGAAGATGCGTGACTACAAGTGCACGCTGGTAGACGCAGTGCTGCCAAATGACACCGGGAGCTCAGTGGAAACACAAGGCGAAGGCAGAGGAGGAGGAGAAAGAGGTCGCCAACGCAGCTGTGGCACCGCCAGCACCTCAGAAGGCAGGGTTAGCATGGCCGAAATGTGGAAAAGCTTTGTCAGCAGCATGCCACAACAAACAGCACCACCAGCTGATAGGCAACATCTTAGCAGGAGGCAGCATTTCAGCAACATGGTGGAGCAGTATGTGTGCATACGCCTACACATACTGACTGATGGGTCTGCCCCATTCAACTTCTGGGTCTCCAAATTGGGCACATGGCCTGAGCTTGCCCTTTATGCCTTGGAGGTGCTGGCCTGCCCTGCAGCCAGTGTATTGTCTGAACATGTGTTTAGCACGGCAGGGGGTGTTATCACAGACAAGCGCAGCCGCCTATCCACAGCCAATGTGGACAAGCTAACGTTTATTAAAATGAACCAGGCATGGATCCCACAAGACTTGTCTGTACCTTGTGCAGAATAGCCATTTAGACCGGCCTCACACAGGCATTGGTATACTTTTTTTTTTAATATGTCTCAATATTTTGGGGGCTACCCCAATTAGATAAAAAAAAACAAACAAACAAAAAACAGTGTTAGCTACCTCCTCCTCCTCCACCGCCACTTCCACCTACACTGCCACGGTCACCGCCTCCTCAACCTCTAGGCTCCTACTCCACATCCACCTCCTCCCATGTTTATTTTTTTTATGTGATTTTAAGTTATACTCTTACCCCCATTTTGCTTCCTTTTGTAACCCTCTAGCCCTTTCCATTACTTTTTTAGAGCCATTTTTGTGTCCAAAAGTTCGGGTCACCATTGACTTCAATGGGGTTCGGGGTCCGGGGTCAAGTTCGGTGCCGAACGCGAAGTTCGGCACTATTGAGCACTGATAGGAGGCACTAATGGGCACTGGTAGGAGGCACTAATGAGCACTGATAGGAGGCACTAATGAGCACTGACAGGAGGCACTAATGGGCACTGACAGGAAGCACGAATGAGCACTGGTAGGAGGCACTAATGGGCACTGATAGGAGGCATTAATGGGCACTGGTAGAAGGCACTAATGAGCACTGATAGGAGGCACTAATGGGCACTGGTAGGAGGCACTAATGAGCACTGATAGGAGGCACTAATGGGAACTGGTAGGAGGCACTAATGAGCACTGGTAGGAGGCACTAATGGGCACTGGTAGGAGGCACTAATGAGCACTGATAGGAGGCACTAATGGGAACTGGTAGGAGGCACTAATGAGCACTGATAGGAGGCACTAATGGGCACTGGTAGGTGGAATTGATGATCACTGATAGGCTGCACTGATAAGCACTGATAGGTGGCATTGATGGACATTGATGAGCACTGATAGGTGGCATTGATAAGCACTGATAAGTGGCACTAATGGGCATTGAAGAGCACTGATAGGCAGACCTCATAGGCTGCACTGATGGCCACTGCTAGGTGGCACTGATGGGTACTGATGAGCACTCATAGGCAGAACTCATAGGCAGAATTGATGAGCACTGAAAGGTGGCACTGATATACGGCATTGATGAGCAATTAAAGGCAGCACTGGTGGGCATTGAGCACTGATAGGTGGCACTGATGAACACTGATAGATGGCACTGATAGGGAGCATTGATGAGGACTGATAGCTGGCACTGATGGGCAGCATTGAAGAGCACTGATAGGTGGCACTGATAAATGCTGTTAGGTGGCATTGATGAGCACTGATTGGTGGTGCTGATAGGCAGAATCAATGGGCACTGATAGGCAGCATTGATGAGCACTGATAGCTGACACTTATAGGTGGAATTCAAGGGCACTTATAGGCAGCTCTGAATCACAGCACTAATAGGTGGCATTGATGAGCATTGATAGGCAGCATTGATGGGCACAAATAGGTGGAATTGATGAGCACTGATAGGTGGCACTGATGATCGGGGCACTGATTATCAGTGTAAACAATTTACTGACATTCTTGACGGTTAACAGACACAGCGTGGGAAAAAAGGGCTGCGGATAACCGGTAAGTCTGTTTACATGTGATCAGCTGATCACATGGTAAAGGGCCGCTGTGATTGCACTGGATGCACATCCCAGTGGACACGCGGGAGACAGGGTTCTGGGAGGATGTCCATGGACACCCTGCCAAAATTGGAAGCCCAGGAATCAGATGAAAGAGGGGCCCATCATGGTTTCTTGCACCGGGGCCCTGAAGGTTGTAGCTATGGTCTGAGCTTTTGACCTTATCTTGCAAGGAACACATTTTTAATTTTTGTCCCTGCTTGTGTTTTCCTCACCGGGACAGCTTTAAAAAAATGAAAAATGGAAAAATTATGTAGCCAACAGTGGACTATGGTTACCTTGTTTCGCAGACCACCCCTGTTCTTCTTTATCTATTCCTGTGTTCCTCTAGTGCTGGGCTCCAGTAAACTGACATCATTTCTCTGAGCCAAACAGTGAGGATTGTGGGACTAGTAGTCTCCTGAGCAGACATCCTGGAGTATGCAAAGCCATCTTTGAACTACCCATCTCAGAGTGCTCTCTGCAACACCAAAGACCTGGGAGAACGGATAAAAAGGGTCAGCAGATCCGGCCCGCGCACTCTCCTTCCTGGGCCTCATCGAGTGCCCACTTCTCTGCTGCAGTGAGAGGGCTGCAGCCTACCACATAACAATCCGGTGACTCCAGCCTGGCCCTGGAGGGCCCAACTCTGCTTGTTGTTCATAAGACATAACCGCAGCACCACCTCATTGGATGAATTCAATGACTGAACGAGTCCAGCAGCTGGCGGGTCATCTTAGTTCGTTCCACTGAAGGGCGTATCATCTAGATCGCTGTTCGGGAGGTTTCTATCCGACTCTTCATTTGGTGAGAGGACTGCCGCCCACTATTCACAACACATGCTGTGTTATCTTCCTTGGAGACTGTGTATAGACACCCTACACTTTAATTGCATTACATAGACACTGTACATAGACATCCATATCTTGAAGTACTCTAAGTAATATCACTAATCTGCTTAAGCTGTCCTGCTTACCATGATATCACTGTGCCATCTTTTTAGATACAATTCAAATAGCTCCAACTGCCGGTGAAGACAACTGCAGGCCTGCACTCTGGACATTGCTGTTATCATTAGTTAAAGGGCCCTAGTCCTATTACTATGCTGTCTGATCTCTCATTAGGACATAAAGGTTTTATAGGCCGGCCTGGGATTCTCCCTTTGCCGTGGTATCATATTACAGTAACTAGTGGATTCTTTATAATCACCTGCTTTATTGTCTAACTGTTATCCCACTGTAAATATGGATATCCTGTATCTGTTATTGAACTGCAATTAAGCTGTTTCTTTGGGGAATCCTCACCTAAATCTTGGCTTTTATCCAGGACTCGGTTGATCAGAACCCCCCATTTTGTACATATATCTTTGCTCCAGTAAAACCTAATAGAATATCTATCTAACCTGTGTTGGAGTGTAATTTAAAGGTGCCTGCAAAAATATGTCTGAACCCAGAGTGTCACGTGGTCACAAGGGCAGGGCGGTGCAGAGGAACAGGTAATTCTAAGCAGCCCTCAAGGAGGCAGTGCTACAACTAAAAAAATAAAAATAAAAAAAAAATAAAATATATATATATATATATATATATATATATATATATATATATATATATACAGTATCTGACAAAAGAAGGGAACACCCCTCAGATTTTTGTAAATATTTTATCATATCTTTTCATGTCACAACACTGCAGAAATGACCCTTTGCTACAATGTAAAATATTGAATGTACAGCTTGTATAAGTGTAAATAGGCTGTCCCCTCAAAATAACTCAACACACAGCCATTAATGTCTAAACCGCCGGCAACAAAAGTGCCTACACCCCTAAGAGAAAATGTCCAAATTGGGCCCAATCAGCCATATTCCTTCCCCCGTGTCATGTGACTCGTTAGTGTTACAAGGTCTCAGGTGTGAATGGGGAGCGGGTGTGTTAAATTTGGTGTTATTGCTCTCACTCTCTCATACTGCTCACTGGAAGTTCAACATGGCACCTCGTGGCAAAGAGCTCTCTGAGGTTCTGAAAAAAAGAATTGTTGCTCTACATAAAGATGGCCTAGGCTATAAGGAGATTGCCAAGACCCTGAAACTGAGCTGCAACATGGTGGCCAAGACCATACAGCAGTTTAACAGGACAGGTTCCACTCAGAACAGGCTTCGCCATGGTCGACCAAAGAAGTTGAGTGCACGTGCTCAGAATCATATCCAGAGGTTGTCTTGGGTAAATAGACGTATGAGTGCTGCCAGCATTGTTGCAGAGGTTAAAAGGGTGGGGGGTCAGCCTGTCAGTGCTCAGACCATATGCCGCACACTGCTTCAAATTGGTCTGCATGGCTGTTGTCCCAGAAGGAAGCCTCTTCTAAAGATGATGCACAAGAAAGCCTGCAAACAGTTTGCTGAAGACAAGCAGACTAAGGACATGGATCACTGGAATCATGTCCTATGGTCTTTTGAGACCAAGATAAACGTATTTGGTTTAGATGGTGTGAAGCGTGTGTGGCAGCAACCAGGCGAGGAATACAAAGACAAGTGTGTCTTGCCTAAAGTCAAGCATGGTGGTGGGAGTGTCATGGTCTGGGGCTGCATGAGTGCTGGGGTGCTACAGTTCATTGAGGGAACCATGAATGCCAACATGTACTGTGACATACTGAAGCAAAGCATGATCCCCTCCCTTCAAGGACTGGGCCGCAGAGCAGTATTCCAACATGATAACAACACCAAACACATCTCCAAGACGACCACTGTCTTGCTAAAGAAACTGAGGGTAAAGGTGATGGACTGGCCAAGCATGTCTCCAGACCTAAAACTCATTGAGCATCTGTGGGGCATCCTCAAACGGAAGGTGGAGGAGCTCAAGCTCTTTAACGTCCACCAGCTCTGTGATGTCCTCATGGAGGAGTGGAAGAGGACTCCAGTGGCAACCTGTGAAGCTCTGGTGAACTCCATGCCCAAGAGGGTTAAGGCAGTGCTGGAAAATAATGTTGGCCACACAAAATATATACACGTTGAGCCCAATTTGGACAGTTTTACTTAGGGTGTACTCACTTTTGTTTCCAGCGGTTTAGACATTAATGGCTGTGTGTTGAGTTATTTTGAGGGGACAGCAAATTTACACTGTTATACAAGCTGTACACTCACTACTTTGCATTGTAGAAAAGATATAGTAAAATATTTACAAAAATGTGAGGGGTGCACTCATTTTAGTGAGATACTGTATATACTGTATACATGGGGTTGTTTTCCTGCTGCAGAATAAATTTGGAGCCAATCACACGGCCCCCTGATGGTATGGCATGATGGATAAGTATCTGCCTGTATTTCTCAGCATTGAAGACACCATTGAACCTTACCAAATATCCAGCTCCATTTGCAGAAATGCAGCCCCAAACTTGCAAGGAACCACCACCATGCTTTACTGTTGCCTGCAAACACTCATTATTGTACTGCTCTCCAGCCCTTCAGCAAACAAACTGCCTCTTGTTACAGCCAAATATTTCACATTTTGAACACCTGCTGCCATTTTCTATACCCAGTTCCTATGTTTTCGTATATAATTGAGTGGCTTAGGCTTGTTTCCACTTTGACTGTATGGCTTGTTAGCCCCAATTCACGCATGAAGACCACTTCTGGCCAAACTTCTCCAGACAGTAGATAGGTGTACCTGAGTCCCACTGGTTTTCAGCGGTTCTGTACTGATGGCACTGCTGGACATCTTCCAATGTCGAAGGAAGCTAAACATGATGTGCAAATCTTTGTCTTGGAGAGACCTTACCAATGCAATATAACGACCTTGCGTCTTGTTGCTGTGCTCAGTCTTGCCATGACATGAAACTGTGTTCTACAACCTCACCTTAATAGAACAGTTTGGCTGTTCCTCAATCTGTTTTAAGCCTCCTGCACAACCGTTTCTGCTTCAGTTAATGACTGTGTTTCAACCTACATATGAAATTGATGATTATTAGCAGCTGCTTAGTATAATTAGTTGATCATACACCTGACTCTAATCCTACACAATTCCTGACTGTGCAAGTGTACAAATTGTGCAAGTGTAAGAATTGATGCTGGTTTGAAGCCAAAGGGCAGTCACAACAAATATTGATTTGGTTTACATTTTTCTACTGTTCACTCACTTTGCATTTTGTAAATCAATAAAAATAAACAATTTAAATATATATATTTTGAAAGCATTCTTACTTAACAAAGGCAACAAAAGTGAGTACACCCCTAATTGGAAATGTTCAAATTGGGCTCAAAGTGTCAATATTTTGTGTGGCCACCATTATTTTCCAGCACGGCCTTAACCCTCTTGGGCATGGAGTTCACCAGAGCTTCACAGGTTGCCACTGGAGTCCTCTTCCACTCCTCCATGAGGACATCACAGAGCTGGTGGATGTCAGAATCCTTGCACTCCTCCTTCTTCCGTTTGAGGATGCCCCACAGATGTATAATAGGGTTTAGGTCTGGAGACATGCTTGGCCAGTCCATCACCTTTACCCTCTGCTACTTTTTTAGCAAGGCAGTGGTCATCTTGGAGGTGTGATTGGGGTCATTCTTATGTTGGAATACTGCCCTGCAGCCCAGTCTCTGAATGGAGGGGAACATGCTCTGCTTCAGTATGGCACAGTACATGTTGGCATTCATTGTTCCCTCAATGAACTGTATCTCCCCAGTGCCAGCAGCACTCATGCAGCCCCAGGCCATGACACTCCCACCACCATGCTTGACTGTAGGCAAGACACACTTGTCTTTGTACTGCTCATATGGTTGCCGCCACACATGCTTGACACCATCTGAACCAAATAAGTGGTTCCAGTAATCCATGTCCTTAGTCTGCTTGTCTTCGGCAATCTGTTTTTGGGCTTTCTTGTGCATCATTTTTCAAAGAGGCTTCCTTCTGGGACAACAGCCATGCAGACCAATTTGAAGCAGTGTGCGGCATATGGTCTGAGCACTGACAGGCTGAACCCCACCCCTTCAACCTCTGCAGCAATGCTGGCAGCACGCATATGTCTATTTACCCAAAGACAACCTCTGGATATGACGCTGAGCACCTGCACTGAACTTCTTTGGTCGACCATGGGGAAGCCTGTTCCACGTGGAACCTGTCCTGTTAAACCGCTACATGGTCTTGGCCACCGTGCTGCAGCTCAGTTTCAGGGTCTTGCCAATTTTCTTACAGACTATGCCATCTTTATGTAGACCAACATTTTTTTTTTCAGATCCTCAGAGAGTTCTTTGCCATGAAGTGCCATGTTGAACTTCCAGTGACCAGTATGAGAGAATGCGAGCAATAACACCAAATTTAACACACTTGCTCCCCATTCACACCTGAGACCTTGTAACACTAAAAGTCACATGACACCGGTTAGGGAAAATGGCTAATTGGGCCCAATTTGGACATTTTCACATAGGAGTGTACTCACTATTGTTGCCAGCAGTTTAGACATTAATGGCTGTGTGTTGAGTTATTTTGAGGGGAAAGCAAATTTACACTGTTATACAAGCTGTACACTCACTACATTTTTTTTGTGATTGATTAAGGGGCACTCTGTACCCTTTACTCATTCCCATAGAGGGGGCAGTATCTGGAGCCTGCCTCATTATTAAGGAGGCTTAAAGATTCTGATAAGCAGGATGCTTTCCCAGGGTGGTCCCCTCTGGCATGGTACCCCCATGTTAAAGGCATGTGGTCTAGTGTGGTTTAGGGTGCTTGTCCCCTTCCAGACTGCATGGTCAGATAAGGGTCTGGTATGGATTTTTGAGGGAGATCCCATGGTTTCTTTTCTTGATTTTTGCATGAGGTCCCCCCTTGAATCCATACCAGACTCCATGAACCTTGTATAGATTTAATGAGGACTCCACACAATAATCAAGAAAATGTCAGATTACCCACATCAATTTTGTGTTTTTTTGTATGGGCTCCCCCTTAAAATGTGTCCCAGATGTGAAGAGCATGGTATGAACTATGGGGGAACCCTACATAATTTTTTGGGTGGGTGTCCTCCATTATCATCTGTAGCAGACCCTCATCTGGGAAGGGGTCTGATATAGATGAATCCCCAGATGCTGTATTTACAAACAGAAGTAAAGAGATGAAATGGGGAGCTATCATTTTGCCAGCAATTTAAACACACTTTTTCCTTTGTAAATGTTAGCTTTGCTGTAGTAGATTGTATACATCGCACAGATGCGCTACCTCACAAGTCAGAACATCACCCAGGCATGTTATTTAACCCCTTGCTGACCGCGCTATAGCCGAACGATGGCTACAGCATGGCTGGCCAGTTCTGGGAAGCCATGATATGACATCCTCCCATGATCGCGCCAGCAGTGCACCCACTGTGGTGCGCGGGCGGCACGCTCTGTGAAAGCAGTGTTCTCTGGACACTGCTGATCACAGATTGGGGTAAAGAGCCAATCAGAGGCTCTTTACCACGTGATCAGCTGTGTCCAATCACAGCTGATCACAATTTAAACAGAAGCCAGTTGTCAGCTTCTGAGAGTGCTGATAACCGGCTTCTGTAAAAGGGACATGTACATTGATAATTGGGGCACTGGTTATCAGTGTCCTGATTATCAGTGCAGTCCTAACAGTGCCCACCAGTGCTGCCAATCAATGCTCAGCAGCATTGCCAATCAGTGCCCATCAGTGCCTCCTCAACCAGTGCCCATTAGTACAACTTATCAGTGCCCATAAGTGCCACCCATCAGTGCCCATCAGTGCAGCCTCATCAGTGCACATTAGTGAAGGAGAAAAATTACCTGTTTGCTAAATTTTATAACAAACTATGAAAAAGTTTGTTTTTTTTCAAAATTTTCAGTCTTTTTTCATTTATTTAAATGCTGGGGATCCATGAGAGGACGTGCTCTTGGAGAGCTCTGTGAACATCCACCAAGATCTATAGCTTCGGAGACACTGGTGAGAAGCATCTATCACCTGACACCCCTCAACGCACACCCTACTGCAGCCCAGACTGTAAATTGAGTGGTGGAGGAGCCCGCTCACACAGCGACACTAGGCCTCAAATCCGTCCCGGGCCTCCCGGCACTCAGCCACCTATCCTGCGGACCATCCGCTTAATCTAAAGGCCACCCACCTAGCCAAATACCCAGGAGGAGAACCTGGAGGTTCAGCCCAGCGCCCGGAACCCCCGAGTTTGCACGCCGGATTGGATGCAAAATTTAGTCCGTGGCTTCAGTTGCGGCCTAGCCATCTTGCGACTCCCGACCACTCTACTGCAGCCTAAATTCACCTGAGGGGGGACCTGACTCTAACCTGGTACATTCCCTGACACATACAATTCCCCCCCCCCCCACAGTGATCTGGGGGGTGTGGAGCAGACCACAACATCTCCGTCCAGCTGGAGCACTGAGGCCTACTAACGGCGGCCATATTGGTGCACCCAATATGGCGGCCATCTTGATACTCCTGGCTACAGCACTCGCCCTCTCCTGCAAACTCCCTAGACACTCAAACACAGCCTGCGGATCCCCATCTGCATACAAACTGTCCATCAAAACACCTAGGGGGCACAGGGAGCTTTCCTCAGAGACAAGGTGGACTTAATCAAATTAAGGCCTACATTAACGGCAGTCATCTTGGTACACCTCATTACCTCTATGATTGTATAAAAGACCTCTGCGGACCAATACACAAAATAGTCAACCCAAAAAGTACATAGTCCCCCGAGGGGCACGGCTGGTCGCAGCTGAAGATGGCTGCTTGATTCTGAAACTCCCACCAGGCGACAGCCACTATTTCATTCCTCCGGAGACAAGGAAAGGGAGGGAGGCGCACCTGAGTGTAGTATTAAGAAGTTTATTCAATGCATAAGACAATTGCACACTTACAAAGGGATGTAAGTAAAAAGCATGTCCATACATGTGGCAGTCAAAACGGGCTCTATGCGCATATAGATATGGTGATGGTCCGCAAGAGGTGTAAAGGGTCCAGAGCGGTGTCTGGGGGATCGCCCCTGATCAGCGGTGTCTCCTCAGTCTGAAACTCGGACAGCGGATCGTTTCCGGTTTGCGGGACAGGAAGTAGCATCAGCGGTGGTGACCTGTGACTCAGGAACAGGGCTACACGCTCCTAGCAACACAGCTCTTTCTAGTGGCCTGGATACACACTTACAGTGTGTCTGTTATAAAGGGATGGATAGGAAGCTGGAGACGCCCAGCATTGATAATAGCAATGATGCACATATTCAATACAAAATAATAAGGCTTAAAATCAGAAGTCTTGGTCATATATATATATAAGAGAAATAGATGATAAGAATGTGAGAAAAATTAATATGAGAATAAACATAATAAAGTAAAATAAAATAAAATTAGAATAAAAATTAATATTAAAATAAAAATAAATAAAAATAAAAGTAAAAAAATATATACATATATTAATAAAAAAAATTAATAATAAAAATAAAATAATAAAAAAAAAATATATAATAAAAAAAAAAAATATATATATATATATATATATACTGTATATATATATATATATATATAAATACTACACTCAGGTGCGCCTCCCTCCCTTTACTTGTTTTTATGATACAGAGTTTTGGACACACTCTGGGGACGGCTGCTACATTTCATCTCCACCATCTCCACCTACTCATTCCACCACCCAGGAGCACTACAGACGATGTAAGTGGTTTTACCCCCCACAACAGCGCCAGAGAACTACCTTACCTTCATTCCTCCGGAGGCACACACCTAGCTTTCTGCACTTTCAAACATGGGAACCTCATCCCGCAACTCTTCAGCAACAAGATCCCACTCCCCACGGGATGCTAATGGACACTTGAGCCAAAACATCCCCGAAATGTTCCACACACAGACGGGCAATGTGGCGGCGCCGCCACAATCTCCCCCATCACTCTCAGACCAGGCGGCATACACAGAGACACAGACAAGCCTACCTTTTCTACCCGCAGAGGGACCTCAACACCTGCTCCAGCAACCAAGCCTGGCGGATCTCTGCAACATAGCGACGGACATAAAGGATACTCTGTCTGCGGCGATCTCAGATCTCCGCCATGACATCCAGGCTCTGGCGGGTAGAGTACAAGAAGTGGAACGCACGACGGCCCACCAAAGCTCATCCATCCAACGGATCCATCAGCAGGTAGACACCCATAACTAACAAATGCGCGATCTTCAACGCCATATCCAAGACCTAGACAATCGTGGAAGGAGACATAACCTCCGGGTTAGAGGCCTCCCTGAAACGGTCGAACCTGTACAATTACTGCCTGCAGTAACCGGCCTATTCAACAGCCTGCTAGACAGACCTGCTTCTACCCCCATAGACATGGAGCGCATACATAGAGCCCTTAGGCCCAAAGGCAGAGATACGGATCCTCCAAGAGATATAATTTGCTGCCTATAAGATTTCAAGCTCAAAGAGGAAATCCTTAGGAAGGCTCGCAATCGGATCCAGCTTTCCCATGGAGGCAGTGACATTCATATTTATCAGGACCTGTCTGCTATAACCCTTCAGCACCGCAGAGATCTTCCTCCTCTCCTGGACCCTCTCAGGTCTAGAGGGATTCACTGCAAGTGGAAATACCCATTCTGCCTGTCGGCCACCCACCAGGGCCGAACCGCGTTATTACGAATCCCAGAGGATCTCCAAGCATTTTGCGAGACACTTGGCATACCGCAAACTGAAGTACCCAATTGGTACATGGAATTCAGAATGTCCGGCATGAAACCTCCTCCACCTAGAAATGAACCGATGGAAACACAGGAAATACGGTTCAGGAGGCATCGCACGCCATCGGATCCAAGACCCATCCCTGCCCTAATGTCCATGCAAAACTCTCCAGGCTCCTTCAAGGCTCCACGATCACGAAGAGCATGACGTGACATCTAACTGAATACCAGTCAATCCACATGCCAATCAGATAAGTTCGCCTGTTTTCTGTTATAGAGTTCATAATCTCGTAGTTATTTCAGGATTTCGCATATGACGCAAACTAGAACACTGTGCATTACCATTACAGCATACCATGCTCCCTCCCCTGCTCTGCCCACACCCCCCCTTTTTTTTTAATCTTTTTTTGTCTACCAGTTTGGGTGGACTTGGACTGCAGCAAACTCTTTGAGGATCATCTCCTTCAGCAATATTGGCCTCATACTGACACTTTTATCCCTGGCAGTAGATGAACTATGGACCCTATCTTTCTTTGCCATAGGACACAACGGCGAGCTAAGATGGCACAAGACTCGACTATACTTGCCCTTCACTGTCCCCTCCTGCACTGGTACCTCAAATCTCCCCTTTCCACCCCCCTTGCCACCTAAAAACACTGAACTGTATGTCCTCTGCGCTGTGTCGCCAAACCTGATTGAAGCTGAGCAAGTGGGTGAGGCATACCACCTTGACTAAACACGCCAAGGTCTTGCTCCTACTCCCCATATGGGCCTCCTTTTCCTTGACACTGACAGACTCAGTAACCCAGGTTGCTCCACAGGATGTGATTCTTGTCCAATAGAAAGCATGCAAGTGTGAAGGCTCCTTCTCATTCTCTTATCCCGTTTATATAGTATTCAGTTTCCTATATTGACTACTATGTAAAATATCCCTAGAACCTAAGATGCCAAGGGGGCCCATAGGATCTACCACTTTCTACCGTAGCAATAAGAGGACATACAGCTTAGGTACCTCTTAAGCGAATAAACTTCCTCCAACCCCTCTACTATAGTAGGCAAAGCATTAGATACAAGCAGTGATCTCCTGCCTACAATTAGCCTCAATAACAGTATCCGGTGGGCCCTCTTGAAAAATGAGGGACAAGGCCCCCCCCCTTTTTTTTTTTGCTTATTCCCGGGTCAACCCCCCTCCCCAAAGGAAATGGGGAGAGGGAGGAAGGGAAAGGAAGGAGAAGAGCAGAGAAAAAGGGACAGCAATCTGCCATAGCGTCAGTGACCCACACAGTCTGTATAGCATCTCATTATGAGTGCATACTCGGTGGGCTAAATCCTAGGTACCCTCTCCCTCCTTCAGAGGATTATAAGTAGTTTTGTTTAACAAGGTTATGTTTATATGTAACTTCTGATTGGTTAAAGATTGGCTCTAATATGACTGCTTGCCAATTAACAGTTCGTACAGAAATGTAATACGCTCTATCCCACTCTGGCCAATATCCATCTGTATACAAGGTATGGGAATATACTTAAATATACTTAAATGACACAATATTGATCGCATTACGACACTCTAAGCATAATATACCACCCCTATGCCGCACATACACACCGTGTCTCCCGCGAAAGGAACCCCCGCCACTATTCTAGCGGAAGATACACGGACTAAGCTCATCCCCTAGCATGGCCTCCAGAATGTTATGATCTCCTTCCACCAGTGGCCTGTTGTCTGTGAGGAAACAACACAAACACTTCTCTCCGTACAAACCCACCTCCCACATAGTGGTAGACCCCCCAACCTCAACAACTAATAACTTAGCATCCACTAACACCACTGAAATTTACCGGCGTCCCACCCGCGAGGCAAACACGACTTCCAGACAGGGGAGCAGAAGTTCCCCTGCCCCCGGTGACTACCCTTCCCCCGACCCTTTGCCCCTACTCACACCCCCCCTTCCCCTGATCTCCCAACTCTTCCCTTCCTTTTTGCTTCATCCCTTATCGTTCTCTTATACAACCTCCCCTCTTTTCCTAGAGCATTTAACCATCTCAACTGGTCTACCGTAACTCTTGACCTAATAAACCATTACCACGGTACTCCCACAAAAGGATAGAGAAAAACCTGGAAGAAAAGTGGAAGACATACAGTAGGATAAGGAAAGATAACCAAACATGGCCACTGCACCAAACACCACCAACAAAATTCTTCTTAAAATGATCTCACTAAACGCCTCAACATTCCTGAAAAGCGGTCCCGACTCCTTCTCACATTACAGAAAAGCAAAGCAGATATTATCTTACTGCAGGAAACGCATTTTCGCAGAAACTCCATCCCTAAGCTAGTAAACCGCTATTACCCGACAATTTGCCACGCAACCAACCAATCCTCCAAATCGAAGGGCGTATCCATCCTCCTGACCAAACAATGCCCTTTTCAAATATCTGACACTCTACCAGACGAAGAAGGCAGATTACTTTTTGTAAAGGGGAATTGTCATGGCAAACAATTCACTCTAGCCAACATATATGCCCCGAATACTCATCAAGTGTCATTTTTTCGGACCATGACCCAGACCCTTATCCCATTTCAGGAAGGCTCTCTCATACTAGGAGGGGATTTCAATATCCCCCTAAACCCCCTCTATGACACCTCCAACGGAACATCCTCCCTTCCATATTCAGCCCTGCGAGCGATTAAGCTGAAATTACACGAGTTACTACTACACGATACATGGCGTACACTAAACCCAGATGGAAGGGATTATACCTTTTTTTCAACCCCACACCAGCGCTACTCGCGACTGGAATATTTGTTTATTTCCCAAAAAGACCTGCCGATGCTCCACCGAGCATCCATCGACCCAATGATCTTATCAGATCATCACCCCATCTCAATCATTCTTTCCATCCCAGTCATGTTTGACCGTCCTAAGGTCTGGAGACTAGACCCCTCTTTGCTCACAGACCCCTCTGTAGTTGCCGATGTCACCTCACAGCTTAAACATTATTTCACAGAAAACAAACCTCCTGACACCTCTGCAGCAACTATCTGGGTAACACACAAATGTGTGATTCGGGGGGTCCTGATCGCAGCCGCAGCCAAACGCAAACGAGCCAACCTAGCCCACATATCAGAATTAACGACCCGCATCAAGAAACTAGAAAAAATACATAAAGAATCGTTAGCAGCATCTACCCTTCATGATCTGACTTTAGCCAGGATGGCACTCATAGAAGAATTAGGAAAGAAAGTTAAGCGCAACTATATACTATCACAAAAAATGTTTTATGACTACGGAAATAAAGCAGGCAAGCTTTTAGCCCGGGCACTCCATTAAAAAAAGCGGCAATTACTTTACATTCCCTAACTGATTCCTTAGGTCACAAACATAGCTCGAATCCTGACATTGCAGAACAATTTGTTTGCTTCTACTCACAGCTATACAACCTCCCTCCCTCTTATTCCCCACAAGGAGACACGAACAGACAGCAGGCAATTCAGGATTTCCTACGGAAATATAGCCCCAGACAGATTCCAGTGACCGTAGCATGGGACTTAGAACGCCCACTATCAGAAGAGGAAGCAAAGTTAGCTGTCAAATTGATGAAACCTGGTAAAAGCCCAGGACCGGATGGTCTAACAGTTGGATATTATAAGACATTCACTGAACTCCTGCTCCCACAATTTCTAGAGTCTTTTAACTCCTATTCCTCTCCCACCACTCCACCTAAAGAGCTTCTGCAGGTACATATAACCGTGATCCCTAAGGCGGGATGCAACCTTGGTCACTAATTACAGACCAATCTCGCTCCTGAATGTTGACCTTAAGTGGTTTGCCAAAATACTGGCAAACCACCTGTTACCCCTGCTCCCACAAATGATATCCCTGGATCAAGTTGGGTTCATACCAGGCAGGGAAGCGAGGGACAAAACTATCGAAGCCATAAATATCCACCACTGGCTTTCAGCCAACCACAAGCCAGGCTTCTTCCTTTCCTTAGACACGGAGAAGGCATTCGATAGAGTCGCCTGAGACTACAGGACGGAGACACTGAGACACATCAGACTCCGGGAAAGAATGTTAAAATTCATTCTCGCATTATACTCCAACCCAACGGCAAAAGTCTGTGTCAATGGTCACCTATCGTCCTTACCCTTGAACCTATACCTTTGTCCTTACCCTTGAACCCCTTCTTAGATGTATCAGAGCAAACCCCAATAATGTCAAGGGCATAACAGTAGCACAACAAACCTACGAATTGGCTGCGTTCGCAAACGATTTCCTCCTCTTCCTTTCTGAACTGCTAATCACAATCCCCAATCTTCTTAAGGACCTCGATGGCTTTAAAAACATATCTAACCTCCAAATTAATTTTTCAAAATCGAACGCCCTGAACATTACTCTACCCAAAGAAATGGTCAAATAATGCCAGGCCAATTTTCCATTTAAATGTAACAAAGAGGCAATTACTTATCTAGGGATTCAATTACCAACTAATCTTTCAGAGCTGTATAGCAAAAATTACCTCCCCTTAATACAAAACATACTCAGTGACTTGAGGTCATGGTCCGCAGGACTCTTCTCCTGGTTTGGCAGAGCCGCATTCATAAAAATGAATGTGCTCCCTCGAATATAATACCTGATGCAAACGATACCTATAAAGCTCCCGCCTATCTTCTTCTCCATATACCGAAAAACATGCACAGATTTCATATGGAATGCAGCTGGTCCCAGAATAAGCCTGCAGAGACTGATGATCCCTAAATTAAAGGGGGGGCATCGGCCTCCCAGATATCCACAAATATTACAAAGCATGTTTAGTAACAAGAGTAGTTGACTGGAACATTCACTCTGAGGTCAAAGCATGGGTCCAACTAGAACATGCTATGTCCACTCTCCCTTTACACCAACTCCCATGGACTGCACCCAAATACATTCCCTTATCCTGCAAACATCACCCATTAATAAACCCCACTCTAGGAACCTTCCAAGAAGCCTGTCGTACACATGACATCTCCTCACTTAAAGGACCCATGACACCTCTTCGTCAGGACCCAGACTTCCCTCCGGGTCTATCTGCAAACTACCTCCTAAAAGAATGGCCGCGCCCTACCCTACGAGCAGAAAAGCTATTTGAGAGAGGACGCCTGATCCCCTGGTCGAAGCTGTCCGCCCAAGCACTGAACCAATCGTTCCCTTTCTGGTCATACACTCAAATGCAACACTTTTTGGAAGGTTCCCGACCCCGACCAGACTGGTCACGACAAATCACACCATTTGAATCCCTATGCCTAAAAAAGGAACCCCAAAGACGCTTAATCTCAGACATCTATGCTTTATTATTCGCGGACCAAAACCCGAAATCTACCCTAGCGAGCCGCAAATGGGAACAGGAACTCTCAATTGATCTATCGGATCAAGAATGGGAGAACATATATACCCACATTCATAAAGGAACAGCTAACATCTTTGCACAAGAAAATGCATTCAAAATATATTCTAGGTGGTATAGGACATCACTCAAACTTCATAAAATATCCCCCACTATCTCCCCCAATGTTGGCGCTGTGCCAAGGAGTCGGGATCGCTCTTACATATATAGTGGTCATGCCATGCCATCCAGCTGTTCTGGAAAGAAGTACATCGCCTCACAAGCCAAATCACCACTCTCCCTTTAGAGTACTCACCTGCCCAATTCTTAATACACTACTCCAAAATACCCAAAATGATATACTTACGCTCTCTGGCGATCCATTTGGTAAAAGCAGCAAACATGTGCGTCCCCATCAAATGGCGCTCCACAGTCCCTCCGACCATAAAAGACTGGATTAGACGCATACACAAAACCTCCGAAATGGAGGAACTCATACACCAGGCAAACGACATCCCTTCCAAATTTAGGAAGACGTGGTCATGCTGGCAGCAATTTGTGACTACAGAGGAGTATAAAACTCTTATGATCTAATCACTAATGAACAGTAGGGTCAAAAGACTAATCCAAAACTAGTGGCATCCTTTTTTCTTCCAACCCTCAAGAAGAAATATGACTATTACTCCCCTACCTCTCCTCAGATACACAATAACATTGACGCCCTCAAGCTATCATTTATACACATAACACACATAGAGCAATACAGGCTGTTCCAGTACACCCAACTAAGAAGCCTCTCATAAAAAGACAGGTTGAGGCAACTTTAAGTGCTAATACCAGCCTGGTCGGTTACATACTATTTGTGTTTGTTTTATTGTTTTTATTTTGTATTTGTTACACCAGTACAACCCATATATGATTACTATAATACTTTTCAATATAGGAGCGGAGCGTATTGTCTCCCCATTCCCTTGACACAGTTTGATCCCAGATAGGGTGTCTGAGGGGGAGGGGGGGGACACGTCTTCGCCTTACCACCAACACACAAGATGGAGATGGTATTAATGGAACACCTACATGTATTACTATGCCATATCAAATGTGCGTTTTCAAATGGCTACTCTTAGTGTGTTACACTATATTATAGACTGTGCCTAATGTTTAAACGTTGAATTGTTACTTATTTCCATGCTACAGCTATATCTATGTATTATTCAATGAGATTGTTGCGCTAACTTTAACCATCAACGTGAATAATAAAACTAAAGTGAATCACCATAATTAGATACACCGTGAATCAGAAAACAATTTAGGATTAAACCCTTATGAAAACATCATATCCCATACATCTCAATGCAGAGTGTGACTGTGCAAAGCATATATAAATGACATAACATAAATTGTGCATATAAACAGACAAAAAATTTTTTTAATATTGTGTGCAAAGATATTGTCCATAAATCATTCAATCAAGGACTGATTGAGTGTGACAGTCCTAGATTCTGTACAGATTGAAGGAGACAGCAGTCCTAGATTCAGTGCATATTAAAGGAAATAGGCTTGAGTCCACTTTTCCACCACCACCGATCACGCAGACACCTCAGTGAAAAAATGAGGGGTAAAAAACCCTTACCAGAAAACCAGACCCACTATTTCTAGTACGGGTCAACAGCGCTAGCAGATATAGCCCTCTGCAGGGTCCAAAGACATGAATCTTTCTCTGCTCCTAGGAGTTCATCGGATCAGCAGGGATGGTGTAGGAAGCCAGGCTCAGCGGTATCACTCACCACATAATTAAAGAAAATAAGGGCCACATAGTGTAAAACTGCAAGATGGTTTATTAAAACATGTACTAAAATCCAGGGTACTCACATTTGAACATCAATAAATGCGCATTACAAAGCCGGCAGATACAAGCAAATAAAACCCGTCCTCTTTAGATAGACTGTATGGCGTGGTGACGTCAGCATGTAAGCTCCGCCCTACATGTTTCGTGATAGGTCACGTCTTCCTGGGGCTCGGGCAACGTTCTACGTCACCACGCTATATACTACTGTGTGCGCTCCAAGCCTCGGCATGTCCCCCGCCCTGTTCCAAGCCTCACTTTGAAATCATGAAGTTGTAACCCTTCAGTGACATTCGTGGGCTCTTCCCAGGGCGGATCAGCATATCTATAGGCATAGAGGGATGCTATTAACAATAGTGCCGGGATGAAGACATGAGAAACTGTGTAATCATTACCCACATACCCATAGAGCAAATGCATACAAATGACTAGCGGGTAAGCTATTTCATATCCCTAACCCTATATACAGAGTCACAATTAAAAACTGCCATTTGACGGGCAATTGACATTTTCACATATTCACACTACATTTAAAGGACCTCCATAAGCAGAGGTCCCCCATAAATTTAGAAAAATGCAGAAATAAAAGTTTAAAAATTATTAATAAAAAATAACAATAGTATTAATTCCGGCCCTATACGTAGCCTATAATTAGTGTTGAGCGAACCCGGACTGTAACGTTCGGGTCCGTACCGAACTTTAGGGTGTCCGTGGCACGGACCCGGACCCGGACATTTCAAAAATCGTTCGGGTT
>BLSH010264468.1:107099-117106 GCA_018402905.1 Glandirana rugosa
GTTGCTGCTGCACGCAATGTTGATGGTGAACAGATCAAAACACTGACAGAATCCATGGATGGCAGGCTTTTGAGTGTCCTTGCAAAGAAAGGTGGCTATATTGGTCACTGATTTGTTTTTGTTTTGTTTTTGAATGTCAGAAATGTATATTTGTGAATTTTGAGATGTTATATTGGTTTCACTGCTGAAAATAAATAATTGAAATGGGTATATATTTGTTTTTTGTTAAGTTGCCTAATAATTATGCACAGTAATAGTCACCTGCACACACAGATATCCTCCTAAAATAGCTACAACTAAAAACAAACTAAAAACTATTTCCAAAAATATTCAGCTTTGATATTAATGAGTTTTTGGAATCATTGAGAACATGGTTGTTGTTCAATAATAAAATTATTCCTCAAAAATACAACTTGCCTAATAATTCTGCACTCCCTGTATGTACAGGGGTAAACTTTTGTTGACTCTCGGCCTAGAGTACCCAAAAGTGTGCAAAACAGTCACAAAAATATACCTAGACATATTTACAGTTGAAAACGGGCCCTATTCCCTCGAGAATGACACCAGCTTTCCATAGCAACCCTAGAAATAAATCTTACGTAGCAACTTATAGTGAAACATAATAGAGCAAACTTTAGACTCACTCAGAGTGGCACACTCAAGCTATCTAGTGGTCAGTCGTGAAAATAGTTTGTGTGGATAATAACATTTCAGTCCATGAAATTAAATCTCAAGGTAAAGACTTGCCCCTTTGCCACAGCACAGCCTAACTAACTAACTAAACATCCCATTGTCTTTGGAGCCCCAAAGTCCAATAGGCATTTTTTCAACGTAATAGCATGTTCAACAAGTTTCCAGCAGTTCCCTTCTTCTCAGGGACAAACTCTGGAAACATTGTGCATGACTATTTGCAGACAAACACTTTTTAGCCACACAAACAGGCATTGGACTGTAGATTTCCAAAGAACAGTCCATCTTCCAGGGTAACAAAGTCCCCTTGCCTTTAAGCATATATCAGTCTGTATTATTAGCCCAGCCTGGGACCGAGATTACTTTTCAAAGTGAAACATACTGACAGTTGCAGGCAACTGGTCAGCATGTCTCTTTAAGAACACCCCCTGCAATCTGCTGGTATCAGGAGCACAGTCCAGCAGCAAACAGCACAGGCAGGAGTGTCCCCACATCAACATTCTCTCAACTGTAGAGTAACTTCCAGTGGAACTGACATAGCCAACTGAGCACAGTGATTTATTCCACTTCAATGATTCTCAACATTCAACAGTCAGATGGCGTTACCAATATTAACGAGGGTCAGGCAATAATTGGATGGGTTTTCCGGTTGATCCAATAGTGGTGATGAAGTTTTGCACATCCACTTGATTAGTCTTGGAATAAAGTACAATATGAATACATAAGACTCTCAGCCCCTGCCACAGGCCATAAGTACAGAGCGAGCATGGTATGGACAATACAATCCGTAGCGCCTGCCACAGGCTACACATAGCTTTTCCTTCTTGTCTGGAGTGGCTACATTGCAGCAAACACTTTATTCAGAACTGAACCAGCAGTTTTCACTGGCAACAATATCCCGGCCATAACTTAAACAACAGAGGCCGTAACTGCCGCAATGGTAGATATCTTTTACAGTAGAGCACACTTCTAATATGATTATCACTCATTCCGTACATACTCTATCCCAGTTTGGCTTCCCTGCTTCAGGTGCCGACTTGACGAGATACGGATCCGACGTTCCACTCGACCACGGAACGAACAGGCAGGCCTAGCATGACTGGCAATGATGGCAGGCACTCTGATTCCTTCTGAGATGATGGGTGCTACGGGCACTACCTGGTCAGAGCTACTAGTGGCAGCAGAAGACTCACAAGAAGCGATGGCAGTGGGAACTGACACTTCTACTGCAGGAATGCTGAGTCTGGCGGGGGAGATAGCCTCTGACTGGGCAGAATTAACACTGGCCAAAATGGACACACTAGAATCAGCAGCAGCAGTAGTAGATTGGGCTTCCTCAGCAGTTGCATATCCCCGTGCTCAGTCCACTTTCAGCACCTGGGATGGCAGGGGTGGGCGAGCAGCCACCAGCAACAGTTCCCCACAACAGTATTACAGATTCCAGGGGTGCAGAAACACAGCAAAGCTAGAACATCATCTGTAAACAATTCCCATGGCACCTGAACTTTGGGAGATGTACAGGGTTATCTCCCCACAAGGCCTCAGCCAAAGGCCCAATAGTAATAGTCTCTTCGGAGGTGAAAAGACTGGCCATAACCATTGGGGCATATTCAACTGAAGCCAGATGGATGAATTTGGACATTTTCTCAACTGAATAGCAGTATTGCACCACATGGGTGGGCAATGGCAGTGCACACAACAACGTCTCCTTCTACTCCTCTGCAGAGTGACAACTCCTCCCCCTGCCAAGGGACTGGTTCACGTGCTCTTCAGGAACTTCAGCACCCGTCTCTTTTCTCCAGCAGTGCACCAAAACTTTTCTGGAGTCTGCCATAACCCTTGCAGCACTGGTTTAAAGTGACAAACGACCAGGCTGACACTCTCCCAAGAGCAAAAAGACACGTTGGCTCTTCCCCACATGATATAGATGGATAATAACACCGTCTCTGAGGATTAAAGATGTTACTTGCCACTTCCCCATGGAGCCAAACAAAATCAAATGTTTGTGTAGTTTCAGTCCATTGCCAGGGATGACCACAGCAAAAATAACACTTTGCCTTACGTTGGGCGCCAAAATGTAGAGATGTCCCCGCCCTCCAGAGGCTTGATCATGACCTCAAGAGTCAGGGGCAGCTGACATTCCTCCTCAGGGTGCAGGTTACTAGGCATGGTGGGTGTAGTGCAAGGTGGAATGATTGGGCACCAGTCACTTTTGGAATGAACGAAAAGAGATTTATTGTCTCTTAACAAGAACTGAGGGAGAGAGGGTTTAGGGCCAGGACACACTTAGGCAAATACAATGTGAAAACAGGCAGACTCTGTGACAAAAATAGAAATAGGCTGACAGTGATACAGAGAAAGGGCCTTTAAGCTGAATGCAGCAATCTGTATTTTCGTAGCAACTGCTGTCTCTTATAGTACAGTATCTCACAAAAGTGAGTACACCCCTCACATTTTTGTAAATATTTTATTATATCTTTGTGACAACACTGTAGAAATGGCTCTTTGCTACAATTTAAAGTAGTGAGATAACAGCTTGTATAACAGTGTAAATTTGATA
Source organism: Glandirana rugosa (assembly GCA_018402905.1). Lineage (NCBI taxonomy): Eukaryota > Metazoa > Chordata > Amphibia > Anura > Ranidae > Glandirana > Glandirana rugosa. The sequence continues at coordinate 110,350 of BLSH010264468.1, forward strand.
TTCCCTAAAAATAACTCAACACACAGCCATTAATGTCTAAACCGCTGGCAACAAAAGTGAGTACACCCCTAAGTGAAAATGTCCAAATTGAGCCCAATCAGATATTTTCCCTCCCCGCTGTCATGTGACTCGTTAGTGTTACAAGGTCTCAGGTGTGAATGGGGAGCAGGTGTGTTAAATTTGGTGTTATCGCTCTCACTCTCTCATACTGGTAACTGGAAGTTCAACATGGCACCTCATGGCAAAGAATTCTCTGAGGAGCCGAAAAAAATAATTTTTGCTCTACATAAATATGGCCTAGACTATAAGAAGATTGCCAAGACCCTGAAACTGAGTTGCAGCATGGTGGCCAAGGCCATACAGGGGTTTAACAGGACAGGTTCCACTAAGAACAGGCCTCGCCATGGTCGACCAAAGAGTTTGAGTGCATGTGCTCAGCGTCATATCCACAGGTTGTCTTTGGGAGATAGACGTATGAGTGCTGCCAGCATTGCTGCAGCGGTTGGAGGGGTGGGGGGGTCAGCCTGTCAGTGCTCAGACCATACGCTGCACACTGCATTCAATTGGTCTGCATGGCTGTCGTCCCAGAAGGAAACCTCTTCTAAAGATGATGCACAAGAAAGCCCGCAAACAGTTTGCTGAAGACAAGCAGACTAAGGACATAGATAACCATGCCCTGTGGTCTGATGAGACCAAGATAAACTTATTTGGTTCAGATGGTGTCAAGCATGTGTGGTGGCAACCAGATGAGGAGTACAAAGACTCTTTGATACTCTAACACAGCCTTTCTCAACCTTTTCAACACCGAGGAGCCCTAGAAAAAATTCTCCGGTCTCAGGGAACCCCTGCTAAAAATTACAAATCTACAACTCATGATACATTAGTGTGATGGTCAATGGGAAGAATGCTCCTTACACTTGTGGTCATTGGGAAGAATTACCCCCTTACAAATAGCTAAAAAGATCAATGGTATCATTGGGAATTTATCTGAGAGGTAGAAATTGACCATTGCTCAAGGAACCCCTAGCAACCGCTGAAGGAACCCTAGGGTTCCACGGAACCCTGGTTGAGAAACCCTGCTCTAACATATCTATTCATAACCTGTGCTATCTGTAATCCATCATTCTAATGTCAGCAATGTGGCCTTGTGATAGAAGAGAGGAACTACACCAGACCCTTAGGGTAAAGTCTGTTTAGGACCAGGGTGCTACAAACAAATGCTGCGCACCTCACAGGGGGATGATAGAGCTCAATAGTAATTCAAGCTTAGAATCAAGATCACACAAAATGACGAATGTATTGTGCAGAGTATTGATGTAATGCTGGAAGCTTTTGAATGCAGTAGACACCTTTACTGTCATGGAGGAATATTAGAACATGAACAGTAACTATATACAAACGAGTACACAGAACAGAGGACAGATAACATATCCTCTCATGTCATAGAATACATGGACTATACAGTACTATACTACAGAGCCACCTGCTGGCATAGACAGCTATAATGCATATAGTATATATAGTCAGTTTATAAGTAACTTTGCTGTTGTACTTCTCCAACACACCTTCTCAACAGCATGTGATTTGTCAAGTTATATTCAGCTTCTTCCGGAAATAACTATGATGTTCCTGCAACAAAGTCTTTGTGAGTGCATCGTCAGTCATCTCCTCTGATGGGCAGTATTGAATGTCAATAACATCTTGTTCTTGATCGCCCCTCAGAAGGTGATACTTTATAACAATGTGTTTGGTCCTAGGATTGACCCTTTCTGATTGCATAAGCTTTATACATCCCTGGTTGTCTTCAAAAATGGGAATTGGTTTTGACATGTCTATCCCGATGTCCACAAAAAGTTGATGAATCCATATCACTTCTTGACATGTGTATGCTGCTGCAATGTACTCTGCTTCAGTTGAAGGTAGAGCGACAGTTACTTGCTTTTGACTAGACCAAGTTATGGTTCCTTCCCCATACTGGAAGATGAATCCACTTGTGGATTTGCAGTCTGTGCAGACCCCAGCCCAATCAGCATCCACATATCCAACCAGTTTTGTATCAGATGCTGCTGGTAACCATAACTTCATCTGAATTGTTCCTTTGAGGTATTGCATCACGCTTTTCACTGCGTTCCAATCAAGCTGAGAGGGTACTGAAACCTTCCTGCATAGTATGCCCACTGCTGCGGCTATGTCTGACGTGGGAGTTTTCATTAGACCGCATAACTCATTATGTAAAAGCTGCAGGGGGTGGGTAGTTTTTCTTATACCTGTGGAAGGGGAGTACGTGTGGCTTTTGCTTCTATACAGCACTTGCATTTTATAAGCACTTTGCAAGGTATTATTGTCAAAAGTTCTGATAAGCCTCTCTTTATAATGTCCTGTATAGCTTCTGGACTTCTGTGCCATAAGTGAATACATTTGCTGTGTAGGTCATTAGAGACTATATTGGCTTGCTATTCTGTGGTCATGAGCTTGTATAGGTGATCATCCAGTTTTCCTTTTGCAAGGAATTGCTTATTATTGTGAATTGTGCACTTTATAATGATAGAAGGCTGCCTTCTAGTTCTGGAACAGCACTTTCTTTATATACAGCTTTGAAAAGATACACCGCTCTGGTCAGTGAAGCTGATCTCCAGGGAATAAGTGTCCACACCCAGGTGCTCTGGCTCTGAATGTCCTCCATACATTCAATTGCAGCAGGAATTGGATTAATGCTTCTTTTTTATTCCAACATAGCCATGTAAATTGTTAGTGAAACTGGCGCGTTTCGGCAACAAAAAAGCCTTGTTCACAGCATAATTTGCAGCACAAAAATACAAATATATATATATATATATATATATATATATATATATATTCAAACAACCAATAATAACGTGTTCCACTTAGACATAATTGATTGGCTAATTTCCTCAACCTGAATGGAAGGGGATGGCACTTTGCTGAGTATGCATGTCTTCCTACAACTGAAACACATTAAAACAATACAAATACATGTAATAAATAGTTATAAAGTCTGTAAAAATATTTAGAAGAAGGGGGCATGACCGGAAGCCGACCTGGATGGCAGCTTGATCCTCTGCTCTTCTTCGGCCCGCTGAAATAAGCCGCTAACCGGGGAAAACCACGCTCCAAAATGGGCAGATCTAAGCACACCTGCTCTGCTAAAACCCGGGGATCGTCTCAGCCTTCCCCGGGCTCCACAGCTAGGCTTCATGACTTCTTTGGGATGACAGAAGGGATGTCCAACAGAACAGCCAAGATGGTGCTGGCGGGCTTCCATGAAAGCACCGGGACTCCACCGCGTCACTCACCGCACCGCCAGCTGCATCCTCTGGCCTCACCCGAGCCCCAGAGACCAACTGGAAGAGAGACCAGGATGTTGGATGCCCCTGGAGCAGTGAGTCAGACACTGCAGCTGGAGACGGACACAGCCGAGACTCACGGGGCCCTGTCCCCCCCACTAGGCCACACTCCAGAGCTGTACACGCAGTGTACTGGAGCCGTCCCGCGATTACTGCGGACAGCATCAGATCCATGCCTGGGTCAAGGCAGACCTGGCTCCCCTATCTCCTCAGGGGATTCAGATGATTTCCTGGCCCTTCCGGACCCGCAGAGGCCCTGGCCATCTCCTGCACCCCTAACGGGCCTCATGACAAAGTCCCCACAGGCTTCATCGCATGCTCCTGGCTCTCCAAGAGCCCAGAGACCTTCCTGCTCCAGAGACCCCAGTGTCACCAAAGGGACACCAGAATCAGCAATCACATATGCTCAAGTAGCTGTGACCCCTGCTTCGGCCAGTCATGAGGGCTCTCTCAGACCATGATCCAATGGCACCCTAGAATGGTACTCCCCACCACAGTCTACCCCAGCTACTAGGCATGTGGACCTGCAAGGCCTCGGATACATAGTTCAGCCTGCACACCAGGAATCCCAACATGCTGCCCCAGATCAACTACCGCCACCTCCACCCTATATGCTGGCCTATTTGCAGGCCATTCTGACCAAGGAAGATTTCAAGCAACTGGTTGAGGACGTTAAATCCACCTGCCGTAAGGAAATACAAGTGCTTCATGCTAACTTTAAACATTTGGCGGACAGAGTGGAATGGGGCTGATCACCGCACCATGCTTAGGGACATGTAGAGTCACATAGAAGACTTGGACAATAGAGATCTTAGAAACAACATCAGGGTGAGAGGTCTCTCCGAAGCTAAGGGCCCGGAGGACTTATAATCTACTCTACAGACACTGTTCAACGACATTCTAGGTGAGCCTCATACCAAGCACATTGAAATGGACAGAGCACACCGTGCCCTCTGTCCAAAAGGACCACGTGACATCATCTGCAGAGTCAACTCCTACCCCTGAAGGAAAATATCATGCATAAGGCACGCACCCTACGTAGGGTACACTTCGATAACACCCCGGTGCAAATATTCCCCGATCTATCCTGGATTACTCTTCAGCAGCGCAGACTGCTTCGGCCCATGTTGGGGATTTCCGTTAATCCTTACAGCAAAGCATAAAGGCAAATCCGCACTGCTGAGATATCCGGAAGACATTAATACTTTTTGTAACATTTTGGAAATTCCAGCTCCCCAACTCCCTGAATGGGACTTGGTCCCCTATGATTTGGCAGCAGACCCCACTCCACAAGCGGTCCCGGGCTCTAGAGACCCCACACAAGGCAACTAAACCCAGAAGTAGTTGACTTGCCTGATGCAACACATAGCCAGATGTGCCAGCTTCTTCTTCGGTTTATGTTTGTTCTCTAACCCTCTGTTATCTTACCTACAGCTATCATATTAGTCCACCGTCCACCTGGACAACTGTTTAATTCGAGAACAGCTGGAAGCTCTCATAGGGCCTCACTCCTATCACTACCAAATACTGAGGGCATGCCCCCATTGACACTAGCTTTCTGCGGAGACACAGCTGATTCCGTTCACTAACTATACCCAGGTTACACGTGTCTCTTTAAAATGGGTTTGATTGATCTTGTTTTAAGCACCCTACTATCTGGCTTTAACTTAACAGTGAAAACGATAAGGGCCTATCTCCTCAGAGAATTGAGAGTAGCCGAACTCTGGTTACTCACCCCCTAGGGTTTTCCCCCTTGCAGTTCCTTTTATACTTGCTGATCTAGTACCTAATAGTTTCCTCCTATCCCTCTGGATTCAGACAATCCCCCTTCCTTCCCGGTATGGGGTCTGATCCGGGTGGATATTTAGCGACTCTCTTGAACCAGTCTTACGAGCTGATCTGGTTTGGATATAATGTGTTTTGTATTTGATACTATATATTTTGGTTCTAACTCTCTCTCTTTCTGCAAATCTCTCTCTCTCTGCTTTTCTGGTTTCTAGGTCACCCCCTGCCCGCGAGAGTACTGGCACGCAAACCTGGAGACTGTTGCATCCCCCGTCTACAGATTGGCCAAGGGCTTTCAGTATGGTCAGATGAGTATTATGCAGAAGTTTTGATCTATTGCCATGGCTAAGATATTATCCTTAAATGTTCATGGGCTAAACTCGAACAGAAAAAGACACCTGGCGTTGTGGGATTTCAGGCAGTCTGGGGCTGAAGTCATCATGGTACAGGAGACACATCTCACAAAAGGAGGCTCTCTCACCTTTGCCTCTAGACACTATCCACAAATATATCAGGCATCCAACTCCAGGAAAAGAGCAATACTCTTCAAACGGGGATCCCAGTTTACATGCTCAGACTCATACATAGATCCCAGGGGCACTACATAATCTTACTAGGCACATGGAGAGCACAGTCGGTCACTTTCTGTGTGGTCTAAGCTCCGACGGTCCGTCAAATAAGTTTCTTGTTACAAGTCTTCACCCATCTATTTCAAAATACACATAATTTACTTATAGTGGGGGGAGACTTATTCAGTCAAACACTGAAGATCGCCAGGCGATGGGCCCCCCGCCCACTACCTGCACGATCGCTTAGGGACTCGATGCAGTTTCGCCAACTCACAAGACATCAGGGCTGGACTGGGACAAAAATTTGGCCCTGGACTTCATCCAGACTGGCCCAGGGCACATCAGGGTACAGTGCACATCAGGGAAAAGGACACAGGACACATCAGGGTACAGCACATCAGGAAACAGCACATCAGGGCACAGCACATCAGAGCACAGTACATCAGGGCACATAGGGCACATCAGGGCACAGCTGGCACATTAGGGCACATCAGGGCACAGCGGGCACATTAGGACATATCAGGGCACATTGGGGCACATCAGGGCACATGGGGCACATTAGGGCACATCAGGCACATTGGGGCACATCAGGGCACATCAGACACATTAGGGCACATCAGGCACATTAGGGCACATCAGGGCACAGCAGGCACATTAGGGCACATCAGGCACATTAGGCCACATCAGGGCACAGCGGGCACATTAGGACATATCAGGGCACAGCAGGGCACATTGGGGCACATCAGGGCACTTGGGGCACATTAGGGCACATCAGGCACATTAGGGCACATCAGACACATTAGAGCACATCAGGTACATTAGGGCACATCAGGGCATATTAGGCCACATCAGGGCATAGCGGGCACATTAGGGCACATCAGGGCACAGTGGGCACATTAGAGCATATCAGGATACAATAGGGCACATCAGGGCACATTAGGGCACATCAGGCCACATCAGGCACATTAGGGCACATCAGGGAACACGGGACTACACGGGATTACACGGACTACACGGGACTACACGGGATTACACGGA
>BLSH010264468.1:117465-147067 GCA_018402905.1 Glandirana rugosa
GGACGACACGGGACTATACAGGATTAGGCCACATCAGGGCACAGCGGGCACATTAGGACATATCAGGGCACAGCAGGGCACATCAGACACATTAGGGCACATCAGGCACATCAGGTCACATCAGACACATTAGGGCACATAGGGCACATTAGGGCACATCAGGGCACAGAGGGCACATTAGGACATATCAGGGCACATCAGGGCACATTGGGGCACATCAGGGCACATGGGGCACATTAGGGCACATCAGGCACATTAGGGCACATCAGGGCACATCAGACACATTAGAGCACATCAGGCACATTAGGGCACATCAGGGCACATCAGGCACGTTAGGGCACAGCAGGCACATTAGGCCACATCAGGGCACAGCGGGCACATTAGGCCACATCAGGGTTTAGCGGGCACATTAGGGCACATCAGGGCACAGTGGGCACATTAGAGCATATCAGGACACAATATGGCACATCAGGGCACATTAGGGCACATCAGGCTACATCAGACACATTAGAGCACATCAGGTACATTAGGGCACATCAGGGCACAGCGGGCACATTAGGCCACATCAGGGTTTAGCGGGCACATTAGGGCACATCAGGGCACAGTGGGCACATTAGAGCATATCAGGACACAATATGGCACATCAGGGCACATTAGGGCACATCAGGCTACATCAGACACATTAGAGCACATCAGGTACATTAGGGCACATCAGGGCACAGCGGGCACATTAGGCCACATCAGGGTTTAGCGGGCACATTAGGGCAAATCAGGGCACAGTGGGCACATTAGAGCATATCAGGACACAATATGGCACATCAGGGCACATTAGGGCACATCAGGCTACATCAGGCACATTAGGGCACATTAGGGCACATCAGGGCACATCAGGAACATTAGGGCACATCTGGGCACAGCGGGAACATCAGGCACATTAGGGCACAGCGGGCACATTAGGGCACACCAGGCACCATCAGGGCACAGCGTGCACATTAGGGCACATCAGACACATAAGGGCACATTAGGGCACATCAGGGCACATTGTTTACCAGTGTATTTCTTGCAGAAGAGCGCGGGAAGCGGCTGTGTATTAAGTTCTCTGTCAGTCATGTCATGCTGCTCCCTGGCGGCCCCGCCCCTTCCTCTCTTCTCGTCCATCCCAGGTGATGTCACAAACGAATTGGAATGGACGAGAAGAGAGGAGGGGGCTGGGGCACCAGGGAGCAGCGTGACATGACTGACAGAGAACTTAATACACAGCCGCTCCCTGCGCTTCTCTGCAGCTGAATCCCGATCTACCCATCAAGGCATCAGCTGACTGGCGGTGATTGATGGGTAGATCGCTGTGAGGACGAGGACGGCTCACTGAGCCATTGGCCCACCGATAAACTCCTGGTAGTACAGGCCTGCAAGACGTCATGCTCTGTTTGACTCTTGGAGGGTAATGCACCCGGGAGACCGCCAGTTCACTTTTTACTCTTTCCCCACATCGTATACATACGCGTATAGATTACATTTTCGTTAATAATATGACACTTCAGACCATTAGATCTGTACAGATACTGTCGATCTCCTGGTCTGATCATGCGCCTATCTTACTTACACTAGATTTGGGAACCCCCAACTGTAGGCCTTGTCAGTGGCAATTAAACCATTTTCTCCTCCAACACCTCCCAGAAAGGTCTGAGCTAGAGACCACTCTGAAATTTTATTTCACTGAAAACAATACCCCCGGAACCCCGGTGTCTACCTTATGGGAGGCTCACAAGCTGGTCATCAGGGGACGCTGTATAGCCCTCTCCTCGGCCATGAAAAAGGATGCTCGGGTCATCGCTTGCAGACCTCCCCATCTATCTCTTTGCTTAAACGCTTAGGGATCTAGCCTTGGGTCAGGTCGAAAAAGCGTTAACTAGGCTTAAGCAGGTTTATTATGGCAAGGGCAATAAAGCTTACTCGCTTCTGGCCAGGAAACTAACAGAGCGCACCCATAACAGAGACAGACAAGAGGTCCTAGTGTTAAGCTTAGACTCGGAAAAGGCATTTGATCGCCTGGGGTGGCCCTTCCTGTTTACAGCATATGGGATGTCAGGGGCCATTCCTTTGTGCTATTAGACACCTTTATCAAAATCTAACATCTCAGGTCAAGACTCCGTTTGCTTTATCCTCTCCCTTTCCTGTTTGCCAACAGGACGCGCCAGGGGTGCCCGCTCTCACCTTGCTATTTGCCCTGTGTGTAGAGCCCCTGGCGGCATCCATCCTCAACAATTCAAACATCCAAGGTATACCGGTTAGAGGGAGGGAATTTAAAACAATGCTTTTTGCAGGTGACATCATACTTACCCTGACCCAACCTAGAACTTCCCTACCAAATATACATAAGGAGCTGGAGACCTATAGCTTCCTCTCTGTATTTAACATAAATACCTCAAAATCTGAAGCTCTACCAATTAATCTGTCGGAGCCCGAGGTGAATCACTTGCGATCCAACTTCTCCTATAACTGGAAAACAATAACTTTGAAGTACATCGGGATCTTGCCTACTCCATCCTTTGCAACCCTATATCAGACAAACGTTATCCCACAATACGCAGAAATTAGGGAGTTAGTGAAGAAATGGAGGCATTATCACATCTTGCATAGCTTCGGTAAAAATGGTTATTCTCCCCAAACTACTCTATTTGTTTTCAACCTCTCTTTATTAATTTTTTTTTTAATATTAATAGTATTTAATACAGAAGGTATTTCATACATTAAAATAATACATCTTATAATCACTCATAAGTTATCCTCTTTTAAATACACTTCCCTTCTATCCCTCCCTCCCTTCCATCCCACCTCCCTTCCCCCCCAAAGATTTTACCCATAAGTAGAATATCAACTACTAGGAGAAACATTAAATAGTGTCTGATATCAGCATTCTCATGTTGTGTTCATAGATATTTACCACATTTTTAATTTCATTTGTACGTGTTACTGTCTTAGTATTGTTATCATTTCTTTATTTCTATAGCTTCTGAATTTCCTCCATTTTCAAGGTTACAAAGTTTGTATTATTACCATTACCCGTCCCTAACCCCCCTATCTCTCTGTCACCTACCCATACTCCATTTGCAAAAAAATAAAATAACACCTCCATCCTTCCCACCCAGGCATGTATCAAGTCTGGCTCCTTATTTTATATGCTTTACTAATGTGTCTGTATTTTGGGCTTCGTCTCCATCTTTTAGAAAAACTTAACTTTAGACCCTCTTCTGTTTTAATTGCCTCCTCCATGGATCGCAGTTCGCCCATCTCACACACCCAATCCAGAACCGCTGGAGTGTTTTCTTTTCTCCAGCTGCGAGCTATGATTGTTCTTGGCAGCTGTTAATATGCACCCTAGGATATCTTCTTTGATAAATTTTAATGATCCTGGTATTATTGACAGAACGGCGGAATATATACTTAATTTCAAGGTAGATTTAGTAATTTCTCTATAAATATCAAATATCTCTGACCAAAATTGCCATACTTTTGGGCAAAAATACCACATATGGGACATTGTCCCTTTATCATTTTTACATTTCCAGCAGTTTTCTGAGTTATTAGTACGGATTCTATGAAGATCAACCGGTGTCCTATACCATCTTGCTATAATTTTATAGTTTCTTTCCTGATATCTAGTTGAGGGAGATACTTTATGTGTTTGTGCTATAGAGCGTTCCCAATCTGCTGTCTTTATCTTTGTTCCCCATTTATTTATATATGTTATTTCTTCTTCAAGTTTTATAGGTAGTAAACACTTATATATTGTTGATAATACATGGGTAGGTTTTTCTATCTGTAGCAATTTCTTTTCAAACTCCATAGGTGATCTCTCTAATGTTGATCTTTGGTTTACTTGGTAAATGTAGGTTTGTAATTGTTTATGTTATATCCACTTATTTTCCTCTCCTAATTTATTTAATGGGAGGAGTTTGCCGTTCTCTAATGTTTGGACCAGTCTAGTATTTTCCTTTCTATTCCAGTTTAGAAAGACTGTGGATTCCGCTGCGGGCTGAAATTCTAGATTAAAAAACATTGGTGTCATGGGTCCCGCTTGGGTAGATAGAAGATTTTTCTTCATTAATGTGTCCCAGACCCTTAGAGTTGAATAGACCAGCGATGGTGCCGCTTTCATCCCAGGTCGATTTTTAGGTGTCACCCACGGTAGGGCCCTTAGTCCCCCTTCCATAATATCTTCCTCCAATCTCACCCATTGTTTGCAGTTATGAAACCAGTCCACTATTCTCGTCATGTGTACAGCGCGCAAATACCTTATAAAGTCTGGGAGGGCTACGCCTCCATTTAATTTTGTCATAGTTAATATTTCTCTTTTAACCAGTTCCCTACAGAGTCATATTAAAATGACTTCGGCAGGAACTGCTCGTCGATCCGGGCCAATGTCATATGACGTCGGCCGCTTCTCGCCCCCTCAGATCGATCGTGTGCCGGGGGGGTCGGGTCTCCCCCCGATCGTGGTAAAAGCCGGCAGCTTTGTTGACACACGTGGCCGCTGCTCGTGCGCGTCCCCGGGGACCCGCAGCACGTTGATCGGGGACGAGGCTTGTCATTTGGACACAGCCCATCCCCAATCAGGGTAAATGAGCCAATAAAATGGCTCTTTACCACATGACCTGCTGTGTCCAATCACAGCCAGTCATAAATGTAAACAGTTCACAGGTAACGCGCTGTTACCTGGCTCTTCTCCTCACACACTGATTCAGTGTGAGGAGAAGAGGAGAGCTGTGAGTAACTACACTATAAGCAATATTAATGTGCCCAGATTGTGCCCCACTCCCCCTAAAGAGTACCTGTCAGTCCATCAGAGTACCTGTCAGTCAATCAGAGTACCTGTCAGACCATCAGAGTACCCTATCATCACATCAGAGTACCCTATCATCACATCAGAGTACCCGTCATACCATCAGAGTACCCACCATACCACTGGAGTACAGTATCATCACATCAGAGTATCTATCAGTCCATCTGAGTACCCACCATACTGTTAGTAAAAGAAGCTTGTCAGGTGATCCTGGGCGTTTCCTCGGTGGTGCGTGCGCTCCCGTGTGCGTTCGTGCGCTCCCGTGCGCGTCCGCGCGCGTGCCTGTGCGCGAACACGCGCTGGAAACGGCGCCAAACGGTGCCTATTTAAACCCTGGAGATCCTACACGGAGTTGCTGCTCGTTCTACAGCGTTCCAGACCTGTGGGCCTCAGCCCCCTACCCGTTCCTGTGTTTTCATCTGTTTCCTGTTGACCCGGCTTGCCTTGACCTGTTGTCCGCTACCTGCATCGACCCCGGCTATCCACGACCATCCGCTTGTCTACTCCTCTGTACCTCCGCTGCCCGCCCGTTAACGAACCTTTGCCTGAACTTGACGATCCGCTTGCCTAACCCTTTTGTACCTCTCTGCCTGCCTGTTGCCGACCCTGCCTGTACGACCACTCTCCCGTCTGCACGACCTTCTGGAAACTCACTACAACATCCGTGACCATCCAGCCCTCGTGCCATCCCGCACTCTCGGGCCCCTGTCTACACTACCAGGGGTCCTTGAATCAGGTGCGCAAGAGCGGTTGTTCCCTGCACAAGACAGACTCCACCGTCAGGTACGTAACACATACCATCAGAGTACCCAGCATACCATAGGAGTACCTGTCAGTCCATCAGAGTACCTGCCAAACCATAGGAGTACCCGTCAGTTCATCAGAGTACCTGCCATTCCATCAGAGTACCCGTCAGTCCATGTCACCTGGTGGATGAGTCTGGCTTATGCAGGAGTAACCTCTCTTGCGACCCTGATTCGTGAACCCCTGGTAGAGCAGACAGGAGGCTCAGGAGTGAGGATGGCACGAGGGTTGAGATGGTCACCGGTGACAACTGAAGAGGTGCTTCCAGTCTCGTGCTGATTGAATGGAGTGGTGGTACAGGCCAGGTCGGTAGCTAACTGGCGGTGCACTACAGAGGGAGCAGGCAGAAGAATGGTCGGGCACAGGCAGAGTTCGTCAACGGGCTGGCAGCCAAGGTACAAGGGAGCAGGCAGGAGAGTGGTCGTGGGTAGCCTAGGTCAGTGCAGGCGGAGATCAAGCAGGGTCGGGACAAGCTGGGTCACAGGAACAGGAATCAGACAACAGGAAGCTCAGGAACACACACTAAACGCTGTAGATCAGACAGCAGAGTCTGTGTGCTGCTAAGCTTTTTAAATAAGGCAGCTTGGCCCCAATCAATGAAATCACCCTGCACAATTGTTAACCCTTAGTGACCCCTGCGCTGGCTAGCAGATCCATGACAAGCGTGCATAGGTGCAGAAAGTCCACTTTAGCCACAGATTCTCTTCCTAACATTGCCCCCCAAGGGGAAGCCTCCGGATGCCCAGCCGGGCCAGCTTAGCAGGGTTCCTGTCCTTGAAGGACGGAATAAGTTCATCCGCGTGGATGTTGGCTTCAGGCTCCCAGGAGCTTTCTTATGGGCCGTAGCCCTTCCATTTTATGAGGTACTGAACCCCGCCTCCTCTTTTCCTGCAGTCCAGGATGGATTAAACTTCAAACTCCTCCTCCCCATCCACGAACATTGGTCCAGGTGGGTCTAGGTTCCATCCAGGAAAAAGATTTGGGGTCACAGGTTTTAACAGGGACACGTGGAAGACAGGGTGGACCCGCAAGGAGGGCGGGAGTTCCAACTCATAAGCCGCTTGGTTGACTTTTTTCTTCACCCGGAAGGGCCCAATGAATCTGAGACCCAATTTCTTTGACGGGCAGGCCAGCTTGAGATTCTTTGTGGCAAGCCTGGCTTGCTCTCCGGGCTGCAAGTCCAACTCTCCCCGTCTCCCTTTGTCAAAAGTCACTTTGTTATACTGCTGCGTCCAGACCAGGGTTTCTTGTAAGAGTTTATTATTTTCCTCCCGGAATTTAATAGTTTCCTGGGCTGCAGGTACTATGCTTTCCGGGTTGCCTGTGGGCATAAAGGTTGGGTGAAAGCCATAGTTAGCCATGAAGGGGGATTGTTTGGTGGCAGAGTGCATGGTGTTGTTAAAGGCCAATTACGCCATTGGTAGCAGAGAGACCCAGTTGTCCTGTGAGAATGAATAGAAACATCGCAGGTACTGTTCAAGTGTCTGATTGGTTCTCTCCGTCTGGCCATTAGTCTGTGGATGGTAGGCCGAGGAGAGGGCAAGTTCGATGTCCAAGGCGGCACACAGGGCTTTCCAAAATTTGGACGTAAATTGAACTCCGCGATCGGAGACAATACTCAAGGGAACTCCATGGAGTCTGCCTATTTCCCGGATGAAGACTTCAGCCACCGGGTGGAGGACCGCTTTGACTCCTTGTCTCTGTGACAGGATGGCCCCCACAGCGACCTCAGAAGCATCTACTTCTAAGACAAATGGCAAGGCCGGGTCAGGGTGCCTCAGGACGGGTGTAGACGTGAAAAGGCTCTTCAGGGTCTCAAAGGCTTTCTGGGCTTCTTCAGACCACACAAATCGTGTGTGCAGCTTAGTTAGCTGGGTGATCGGGCGATGATAGCTGAAAACCCCTTCATGAATTCTCTATAAAAATTGGCGAAGCCAATGAAACGTTGGACTCCTTTCTTGTTTGTGGGGGCATGCCATTCCAACATAGCAGAGACTTTCTGGGGGTCCTTAGTAATGCCGGAGACTGAAATGATGAGTCCTAGGAAGGAGATGCTAGTTTGTTCAAACCCGCACTTCTCAGCTTTGGCGTACAGGACGTGCTGCCGAAGGAGGCTCAGGACACAGGCCACATGTTTGTGATGCTCTTCCAACGTGGGGGAGAATATCAAAGTATCATCTAAGTAGACGATCACAAAGAGATCCAGGTAGTCTTTGAACACATCATTCATGAAATGCTGGAACGTAGCTGGGGCATTACACAGTCCAAAAGGCATCACTAAATATTCAAAATGTCCAAACCGGGTGCGGAAGGCGGTCTTCCATTCATCGCCCTCCCAGATTCAGACCAGGTTATAAGCCCCTCGGAGGTCCAGCTTGGTGAATACTGTGGCCGATCCAAGTCTCTGAAAAAGCTCCGGGACCAGGGGCAGGGGGTAACGGTTTTTGACTATTATCTTGTTCAGTTCCCGATAATCTATACAGGGTCTCAGGGTGTGGCCCTTCTTCTCAACGAACAATATTCCTGCTCCTGCTGGGGACGTAGAGGGCCGAATAAAGCCCTTTTTCAGATTCTCATCAATGTAGGCCTTGAGATCCACTAGCTCCAATTCGGTCAGAGGGAAGATCCTTTCAAAGGGAACCTCGGCTCCAGGAAGGAGCTCAATAGGACAGTCATATGCCCTATGGGGTGGCAGTTGTTCAGCCCCCTTCTTGCTGAATACATCTAGAAAGGCGTAGTAGGCTAGAGGGACCGATAAGCAGGGACCATCAGAGTACCTGACAGTCCATCTGAGTACCTGCCAGTCCATCAGAGTACTTGACGAGCAGTCCAGTGTAACCTGTCATACAGCCACCATGTCCAAAAGGTTATACACTGCAGAAGAAGCATACAAAATGCTACTCCTGACTGATGAGAGCAGCGGGGAGCTCTCATCGACCAGTGACAGTTCCGATTAGGGTTCTGATTTGGAATACCAGCCCATCGAAGAAAGTGTGTCATCATCTGAATTTGAGGAGGAAGTAGTCCGTCAGAAAAGAAGACGGTTTGAAGACGAGGCAGCTACCAGCAGCACCAGAGACCCTGATGCCAATGCCAATCGGCAAATACCAACGACGCTAGACCAGAAGAGAGGCCCAGTACAAGCACTGGAATTCCATATCAAAGAATTAGGGCCCAAACCGAGCTTCCAGATTCCTTGGCAAACCCACAGTGGCTGCCTTCTAGCATAGGGTCACCCACAATCCCCCCTTTTACAGCACAGCCAGGCGTGTAGGCCAACAAGGAAGGTTTTTCCGAAATTTATTTTTTTAACCTATTTTTTCCTAATGAGCTATTGCAGAGCATCATGGACCAGACAAACCTTTATGCCCAACAACACATTGGGAACAACCCCAACACTTTCTATGCCCGTCCTTTTGAATGAAGACCCCTAACCATGCAGGAGCTTAAAATATTTTTTGGCCTTACCTTCAACATGGGGATTACAAAGAAGAACGAACTGCAGGCATATTGGTCGACCCACCCCATCCACCATATGCCAATTTTTTCATCTGTCATGACCAGGTCCTGTAATGACATGATAATGCGGTTCCTGCATTTCAGCAATATCTCACAGTGCCCCCCCCCCCCAAAATCCTCCCGACTTTGATAGATTGTTTAAAATTCGCCCCCTAATTGATTTATTTTCTAAAGGTTTTGCTGAACTCTATATCCCTGAACAAAATATTTCCGTAGACGAATCCCTGGTCCATTTCACAGGCCGCCTGGGTATGAAGCAGTACATCCCCAGTAAGAGGGCCAGGTATGGAGTAAAGCTCAACAAGCTTTGTGAAAGTTCCACGGGATATGTGCACGCCTTTCGTATATACGAAGGCAAAGACTCCCATCTCCAGCCCCCTGATTGTCCATCGTACCTGGGAATAAGCGGGAAGATTGTCTGGGAATTGGCTTACCCACTCTTCAAGAAAGGATATCATATTTACATGGACAACTACAACACAAGTTTGCCCCTTTTCCGGCACCTATATTGGGAGGATACTTTGGCCTGCAGTACTGCAAGAAAAAACGGAAAGGGCTTCCCACAGAGTCTAATCACCACAAATTTCCAAAGGGGGGAATCAGCAAGCCTCAGGAATGAGGAAGTATTGGCTGTGAAGTGGAGGGATAAGAAAGACGTATACATCATGTCCACAATACACGATGCCACCTCAGTGGAACTTCTAAGAAGACAGGGTCCCGTTGAAAAACCAAATTATATCCACAAGTATAATAAATTCATGGGGGGGTGGATTTAAATGACCAGATGTTGCAGCCCTATCTACCAACTAGAAAATCCCTCTTCTGGTACAAAAAAGTTGCGGTTTACATTTTTCACATGGCCATGTACAATGCTTACATCATCTACCGGAAATCAACAGAACGACCCGACCCCTTCCTAAATTTCATTCAAGACATCATTACTACCCTGATATATTCACAAGGATCCCCCCAGAAATCATTCGCACCGATTGTCTCAGCAGACTGCATGAGCACCATTTTCCTGAACATATTCCCCCATCAACAACTGGAAGAAGACGCCAAAAAAAATGTCGGGTGTGCAGCAAAAGAGGAGTTAGGAAAGACACCAGTTTCTATTGTCCCCAATGTCCCTCCAATCCTGGCCTTTGCATTGGACAATGCTTCAAACACTTCCATACACTTGTAAATTATTAGTATTTCAATAATATTTCAAATAGACTGCCATTTCCCAATTTTAAATTCCTGTGCTGATTATTTCCCTGGACCAACCATACTACTGCCTTCCATGTGAACTGACCCTGGCCTGTTTATAGACTATGCCTCTGCCTGCCATCTGCATTGTTTATCCGCCATATTTCTGCCTTTCACGTGAACTGACCCTGGATTGTATCTACTATGTCTCTGCCTACCGTCTATTTCTGCCTTTTACCTGCACTGACCTCGGCCTGTTCACCATGTTTTTGCCTTCCCCTTGGACTGATCTTTCACCCTGCTATACAGGGGTCTCACATATGTGAGGGGCTCCAGAATGATGTTCTGATTTGAGAAAACCAGTTATTGGTTTTCTCTTTGTTTTGTAATTCCCAGAACAGGGTCTGGTGTCCGGAGGCTTCAAAGGGATTTGGGTGGGAGAAGCCTCTACCCCTGTCCCCATTCTTTCCTGATCGAGGCCCTAAGCTTGATGGTCCTGCCTGATGCCTGGACAGATACTTTGGCTGTACTGACAATATCTCTGCCTGCACTGACCCAGGACGTTTTATGGACCATGTGCCTGCTGCCTAGACCCAATACTTTTGGCTGTACTCTGCCTGCTGTATCTCTGCCTGCTGCCTGTGCTATGGACAGTATTCCTGCCTGCTGCATGGACGAACATTTTGCTGCTGCTGACCACATCCCTGCCTGCTACCTGGACCAATGCTTTGACTGTGCTGCCAATATCTCTACTGGCTACTATGGACAGTATTCCTGAGGCTGCCTGTTTTGCTGTGCTTGTCCACATTCCTGCCTGGACCAATGCTCTCCTCTGTTGACCTCTGTTGACCACTGCACTACTAAAACCGCAGGTAATCTTTTTTACCCTTTGCTCAGCAAAATGTATTTTGGTTTGTAATTTGTATGTACTGTACATGCTATGTGTTAGAAATATGATAGGTTGGCAGGAATGTATGTGTGTGATTTATGTCCCTAGAACACCTGGAGATGGATGTTGGGCCTCTGTATGTGGCCAGGCTGTGCAAATGTCTCACACGTGTGGTATCGCCATACTCAGGAGGAGTAGCATAATGTATTCTGGGGTGTCATTTTTGCTATGTACATGCCCATGTGTTGGAAATATCATATAAATGGACAACTTTGTGTCATTTTTTTTCCACTTTTTCCAAAAACTTCTGAAAAAAAATAACATGTTCAAAAGACTCATTATGCCTCATAGATTATACATTGGGGAGTTAGCTTTCCAAAATGGGGTCATTTTGTGGGTAATTCCATTGTCCTGGTGCTCCAGGGCCTTCAAAAGTGTAATAGGTGGTTCAGAAATGAGATGTGTAATTTATGCTCGTAGAACGCCTAAAGGTGCTACTTCAATTTAAGCCTCGTTATGTGGCCAGACTGTGTAAAAGTCTCACACATGTGGTATCACCATACTCAGGAGGAGTAGCAGAATGTATTTTGGGGTGTCATTTTTGCTATGTACATGCTATGTGTTGGAAATATCTTATAAATTGACAACTTTGTGTAAAAAAAAAGTGTTTTCATTTTTTTTCCACATTTTCCAAAAACTTCTGGAAAAAATGAATTGTTCAAAAGACTCATTATGCCTCATAGATTATACGTTGGGGTGTTAGCTTTCTGAAATGGGGTCATTTTGTGGGCAATTCCATTGTCCTGATGCTCCAGGGCCTTCAAAAGTGTAATAGGTGGTTGAGAAATGAGATGTGTAATTTATGCTTATAGATCGCCAAAAGGTGCTACTTCAATGTTAAGCCTCGGTATGTGGCTAGGCTGTGTAAAAGTCTCACCCATGTGGTATCGCCATAGGAGGAGTAGCAGAATGTATTTTGGGGTGTCATTTTGGGGTGTCATTGCAAGTATGCATATGCGGTGTGTGAGAAATAAATATGTAAAAAAAAAAAAAAAATTCTTAATTTTGCAAAGAATTGTGGGAAAAAATTACAACTTCAAAAAATTCACCATGCCTCTTACTAAATACCTTGGGATGTCTGTTTTCCAAAAAGGGGTCATTTGGGGGGTATTTGTACTTTACTTGCTTGTTAGTGTCTCACAAAATGAGATAGGCCGTCAGTACATCAGGTGGGATCAATTTTCAATGATTTGCACCCTAGCTTGTAGACTCTATAACTTTAACAGACACTAAATAATATACACTAATTTGGGTTATTTTTACCAAAGATAGGTAGCAGTATACATTTTGGCCCAAATTTATGAAGAAAAATTATTTTTTTGCAAAATTGTTAAATAGAAACTAAAAAAAAGTGTTTTTTTTTCAAAATGTTCGCTCTTTTTTTGCTTATATTGCAAAAAATAAAAAACCTAGCAGCAATTAAATAGAAATGAGATGTGATTCTTTCAAAAGAAAGCTTTATTTGTGAGAAAAAAATTATACAAATTTTGTTTGGGTACAGTGTAGCATGAGAGAGTAATTGAGATTCAAAGTGTGAGAGCACTGAAAGCTGAAAATTGGTCTGGGCAGAAAGGGGGTATAAACATTCTGTATTGAAGTGGTTAATTTGAGGGACTTTATGTTCCCAAATTAATTCTCTTATTGCATTTTGTAATTGACTTAACAAAGTCCTGGTGGGTATTACTGGAATTGTTTGAAATATATATAGCATCTTTGGTAATATATCCATTTTTATTATATTTATTCTACCCATCCATTACAACATCTTTTTATCATATTTTTGAAGTATTTTTACAATCTTTTTAATTAATGGATTGTAATTCATCTCTTGTAATTTTTTTAAATCTTTGGGTATATATATTCCGAGATATTTAAAGGCCACTTTCTGCCATTTAAAGGGAAAATTCTCCTGAAGCTGGCATTGCATTCTATCCGTTAACGAGACGTTCAGTGCTTCTGATTTTTCGTAATTCACCTTAAAGTTGCTCAATCTCCCAAATCGCTCAAATTCGTGAACAAGGTTTGGCATTGTGACAGTTGGATTAATAATATATAGGAGCAAATCATCTGCATGTACAGATGCCTTATACTCTTTATTTCTAACCTTAATCCCTTGTATATCTGGATTATTACAGATAGCTGTGATCAGATGCTCCATCACCAACACATATAACAAGGGGGACAGGGGGCATCCCTGTCAAGTACCCTTTGTTACATGTATCGGGTCTGAAAGCAATCTGCTTATCCGGATTCTCGGTTTCGGATTACAATATAGGGCAATAATTCTCTGAAACAGTAAGGGTCCCACCCCCCTCTGTCTCAGAGTTTCCTCCAAGAAACACCATCCCACCCTGTCAAACGCCTTTTCTACCTCTATAGAAAGAAGACAGGATGGAATGGCGTCCCTCTGGGCACATTCCATCAATGTAATTGTCTTCAGTGTATTATCCCTAGCCTCCCGACCCCTGTGAACCCGACTTGATCTGAATGAATATATGTGGGCAGTATTGGGGTGAGCCTATTTGCTATAATTTTAACACAAATTCATAAATCAATATTTGTGAGAGAAATAGGTTCATAATTACCACACAATGTATGATCTTTTTCGGGTTTAGGGATAACTGTAATATGTGCTTCCATCCCCTGTATCAATATTTTGTAAAACCATGAGGTAAATCCATCCGGACCTGGGTTTTTGCCCAGTTCCAATGATCTAATAACCTTTTGGATTTCCTCTATTGAAATATCTTTTTCCATTTCTTCTCTTGTTTCTGCAGATAAATTTGGTATTGCTGTTTCTTTAACCACTCCAGATCCGCGCTATTGCCGAAGTACGGCTCCAGCGCGGATCTGAAATGCCGGGACGACGTCCATGGACGTCGTCCCCTGTGCACGCTCCTGGCGCTCTCCCTGGTGGCAGCAGCGGTGCGTGCGCGCCACACGCTGTGCAAGCGTGCCCGTGGGTCAGGCGGACTCGATGTCCGCCCGAGACCCGCCGATCTCTTTTAGCAGCCTCAGAACGGGGAACCGCCGATGTAAACACGGCGGTTCTCCGTTCTGTGACAGGGGACATAACAGATCTACTGATCCTTGTCACTGGGATCAGTTAGATCTGTTATGTCCCGGCCAGCCCTGCCCCCCACAGTTAGAACACACCCAGGGAACATTGTTAACCCCTTCACTGCCCCCTGCAGGTTAACCCCTTCACTGCCAATGACATTTACACAGTAATCAGTGGATATTTAAATTTCTGATCGCTGTATAAATGTCATTGGTCCCAAAAATGTGTAAAAAATGTCCGACATTTCTGCGGCAATATCGCAGTCCCGATAAAAATCGCAGATTGCCGCCATTACTAGTAAAATCAATTCCCAGTTTGTAGACGCGATAACTTTTGCGCAAACCAATCAATATACGCCGATTGCGATTTTTTTTTTTTTTACCAAAAATATGTAGAAGAATATATATCGGCCGAAACTGATGAATAATTTTTTTTTATGGATTTGTACTTTAGCAAAAAGTAAAAAATATTGTTCTTTTTTGCAAAATTGTCGCTCATTTTTTGTTTATAGCGGCGATCAGAAATGATGCAGAGGTGATCAAATACCACCAAAAGAAAGCTCTATTTGTGGGGAAAAAAAGGACGCAAATTTTATTTGGGTACAACGTCGCACGACCGCGCAATTGTCATTCAAAATGCGACAGCGCTGAAAGCCAAAAATTGGTCTGGGCAGGAGGGGGGTTTAAGTGCCCAGTAAGGAAGTGGTTAATATATTTTTTTAATGTATTTTTTGACAAAATGTCTCTAGATTATTTCCTTCTTTCTTGCCCGTGACATCATATAATAGAATAATATGTTTGAAAAGATTTTAATATTTCTCTAGGGTCATGTGTAATTGTTCCTGATTCTTGTTGAATTTTTACTATAGATGTTGTGGCTGTTCGTTGTCGTGATACTTGAGCTAGAAGCCGACCTGGTTTATTCCCCTGTTGGTAATATAGTGCCCGGGTTTTAGCTCTTAATCTCAATGTCTGTTTGTTCAGAAGAGTTTGTAATTCTCTTTGTTTATCCGTGAGAACAATTAGGTTACTTTAGGTGGGATTGCGTTTATGAATTTTTTCTGATACCGAAATTTCTTTTAATAATGTAGATGTTTTACTAATCCCTACTGCTTTTAGTCTAGATCCATGTTTTATAAATAAGCCCCTTAGAACACATTTTAATGTTTCCCATTGTACAGGGGGAGAAGTCTAATCATTTGCCTGATCTATTATAAAGTTTTTAATGGCTTGACGTATTTCAGTAATGCAGACCTCATCCATCAACAGATTTTCATTTAGTCGCCATGATCATCTTGTTTTTGTATGATTTGGGAGGTCTAGTATTATGAATACAGGGGCATGATCTGACCAGACAAAGTTCCCCATCTCAGAAGAAGAAACTAATGGAATTGCTTTTTGATTTATGAGGAAGAAGTCTATTCTGTGTTATGTATTGTGAATTTTTTGGAAAAAAAAGAATAATCTTTGTCCTTTAGGTGGAGAATTCTCCAGATATCTATCAGCTTATATTTTTCCATGATATTCTTGAATGCATCCGTTTGACAATTAGTTTGAAATAATCGAGCTGCCGTGGTATCTAATTTTGTGTCAAGGACAAATTTAAAATCTCCTCCTATTAATATGGCCCCTTCTGCTTTTTCCATTAGATCTTTCACAATTTTTATCCCTGTCTTAATCTGATCTTGATTTGGTAGGTAAAGATTAATAAGGGTATATTTTTCTCCATAAATGGATATCTTTAGTAGCAGTGATCTACCATCCTTGCTCCCCCAGCTATGTAAGACCTGATAGGGAAGGGATCTATGAATTGCTATGGAGACACCTCTGGATTTCGAATAGGCAAACGTGTCATGATACCATGTTGTATAACGTTTATTCTGTATACTGGGCGTGTGACTTGTGCGAAAAGGCAATACCCACCTTTTGTTTATGGAGGTAATGTAGGATTTGTGATCTCTTAATTGGGGAATTCAGTCCTCTAACATTAAAGGAGCAGAACTTAATCGGGCCCATTAAGAGAGGGGGGAAAAAAAAACACCCCAACACACTACTCTTGCTCCCCCTGGCGGGGATATTACAATACCCCCTTGGTCTCACACTTACTCTCACACACTCCACAGTCTCACAATCAAACATCTATCACTTTTCTAATTGACTAATTGTCGATTCTTACAACTGTAAGTTCCCTAACTGGGGGGTATAGAAAAAACCTTCACTAGATTGATCGCACAATTTACCCTAAGCCTGTATTTTGTTTGTATATTTCCCTTTTTTTTCTTCTCTTCCCCTCTCCCTCTTCCCCTCCTCTCTCCTGTTTTCACCATTATCCTTTCCTCTCGTCTCCTGCTTCATTTTCTCACGTTATGTACGAAAAAAAAAAAAGACCCAGGTCCCTAAAGGGGACCAGAGGGAGAGGAGGAGGAGGCCCTAGGAGGGGGGAAGTAGGGAGGAGGAGGCAAAAAAAAAACACCCTTTTCTGTTCCCTTTGGTGTCAATCTAGTGCATTGTTTCATAACAAACCATCTTCAATTTTGTACAAAACAAAGAAAAAGAAAAAAAAATTAAAATAAAAAAAAAAACACTTGGTATGTTCCCTTTAATCTCAATTTAGTGCATTGTGCCCTATCAAACCATCCTGAATCCCATACAAAACAAAGAAGAAGAAAAAAAAAACCCTCTCTGATACGTTCCCCTCAGTTTCAATCCAGTGCATTCTATCATAACAAACCATCTTAAATTTTGTACAATAAAAAAACTTTCTGGTGTGTTCCCTTTAGTCTCAATCTAGTGCATTGTGCCATATCAAACCATCTTAAATTTTGTGCAAAAAAATGAAAAAAGAAACCTTTTCTTGGTATGCTCCCTGTAGTCTCAGTCTAGTGCATTGTTCATAACAAACCATCTTGAATTTTGTGCAAAAAAAATAGTATTTTCCTTTTCTTCCTTCTCTCCTCCCCACATATCCCCCCGCCACCCCCCCCCCCCCCTCAAATATTACTATGCATGTATATATAAAAAAGGGGACAAAAAGGAAAAAAGGAAAAAGAGTTCATTTTCTCTTATCATGCCTCGTAGGGAAATCCCTATATGTTCAGGGCCATTGTGGTAATTCAATTTCAGGAAGCTGGAGAGTTTTTATAATGTCTGGAAGATCCTCAATGTCTTGGAATGTAGCCTTTTTTCCCTTATAGTATACTAAGATCTGGAACGGAAACCTCCATTTGTATAAAATTTTCTTTTCTCTCAGTACATCCATCAGGGGCTTCACTGCTTTTCTTAGGTACAAAGTATGTTTAGAAAGATTTGATGTCATAAAAATGGACTCTACAAATAACATCTCTCGGTTTCATGGGGTCCGCATTTTTAGGGCCCAACGATCTATCTGCTCAATCTAGCCTTAATTCTGTGGTTGGGGGTTGCCCTAGCAGTGTGTTAAAAAAACCTTTAAGGGTTGGTATTAATTGTTCAGGTCCAGTTGCCTCTGGTAGACCCCTAACTCTGATATTGTTCCGCCTACTCCTATTTTCTTGCTCATCTGCGTCGTTAATAACTTGTTTTTGGCAGCTCCCCAGTTCTTACCTAGTTGGTAGGGATTTTATATAAGCTTCCATATTCCAAGGTTATTTTTCTCCCCCTCCCTTCTCAACTGATTCTATTTGCGTATTTATTAAAAGGCTATTTTCAGGTTCTTTTTCTGATGTTATATCCAGATCTTCTGTGTTACCTACTTCAGGTTGCTGTGGCGTTTGCTGGAAATAGCCCTTGATATATGTATTTTGTGTATTTTGAGTCTTAGGGATGTTCCCCTCTTTATTCCCTATTGATAACTTTTTTGCTTATTGTGCTTGTGATCCCTTTGGGGGCATCTTGTTTTTCTCCTATGGTCCTCTAGGTGTCTCTTTTTCCTTAAAGTACAGCCTAGTCGGGATCTGTTTTTAAATTGAGGATTTCCAGTCTT
Organism: Glandirana rugosa; assembly: GCA_018402905.1. Taxonomy (NCBI): domain Eukaryota; kingdom Metazoa; phylum Chordata; class Amphibia; order Anura; family Ranidae; genus Glandirana; species Glandirana rugosa. The sequence goes on from BLSH010264468.1 coordinate 135,793, forward strand.
TTGTTTTATCTTTTATCTTGTTTTATTTTATATTTGCCACCTTGCGGGTCAGTGTGTCTTAATAGTTGTTTACAGTTCTTATATATGTAAAAAAAGAGTTTGTATTGTAGAGTACATGTTGTAAATTTCCTCCCCGGGCTCCTCCAACTGGTCAGATTGACTTTTTCTTCTTTTCTGGGCTTCTAGCCCTGTATTCCGTACTCCAGACTCTATCATCCTGGCGTTCTGCCTCCCTAAACAGGCAGATAGGTAAAAGGACCAACAATGGTGTCTCTGGATTTATATCCCGCAGAGGAACCGGGGTAACACCTCCGCCGGTTAGTGGGGGCAATTTCCACTCCTTTCCCCACCACTTCTACCTTCAATGAGCCCGAGAGTCTAATATGAGGGGTTCTCTTACACTATGGGGACCGTCTGTTTATCTCTGCCCTCCTTTTAACACGCTGAAACTGGTAGCGGCGTCTCCCTCTCAGCAGTGCTAGGGAGATTCGTGCCCTGGCAGGTCCGGCCACAGTGCTTGCTCCATTTCCATAACACACCGCGTTTCGGCTGTTACCTTCTGTTTCCCTTCCTGCTCCCGGGATGCTCAGTTTCAGGACTCGCCTTCACCTTCCCGTCGTACTGGAGCCAACTGCGATGTCTCCTCTCCGGGGCTCCAGGGAGACCCGCATCCTGCTCTTCCGTGGGCGGTTCCAGCCGATGTGTCCGTTCGGCTTCCGGGGCTCACTGTGTCTCGGTTCCTGCCTCAGCTTTGCTGTCTCCTGCTCCGCTCCACAGGCGTCCGGTATCAAGGTTACAGCTCTCCCGGAGCCCTCTCGTCCGTCCGAGCGCAGGCTTTTTCAGCGGAGACTAGCAAGGTGGGTATGGTATCAGGCTTGGGTGTGAGGAGCTACCTCATTGTGCGGCCATCTTGGTCAGTCTCCTCCCTCCAAACTACTCTAGTTATTCCAAACACTTCCCATACCAATCCTATATGCACACCTGCAAAAACTGCAGGCAGATATGATTAGATTTGTATGGAACTACAAACGGCATAGAATACCTTCTTCAGTGCTACTGGCATCAAAACATGATGGGGGTCTCGCGTTCCCTAATTTTATACGCTATTTTTAGGCTGCCCAACTCCGAGCTATAATTTCCTGGTTTCCACAACATTCATATAATAAATGGACTGATATTGAAAGGATCTGGCTAGCTCCAGCCCATCCAAATAGAATGCTGTGGGACACAAAAGCGGAGGTAGAATTGCGTAAACGATTGAGATCCATGTCTCAACTATGGTCGCTTTGGCTCCGGGTTACGCGTCACCATGAGCTCAGGTCCGAAAAATCCTTGATGACTTCATTCCTATACAGCCCCAGACTGCCGGATGGCCTTACTCATCAGATGTCTTTGCCATGGGCAATACGGAACCTGTTCCACTTTGGTCATTTGGTTGACCTCAAGACCCATAGATTATTAGCCTTTTCCAACATACAAGACAAATATGATATCCCCGATAGGAATTTTATGGATACCTCCAAAGCCGACATTATGCCTAGGCCATCACCTCCAACCTCCAATTCTCCCCCCTCCCCGTTTGAGAGAATTATCCTACAGGGACTAGCAGGGAGGGGCAAATCTCAAATATTTATCAGATACTTAACGCCTTCCCCCTTTCTGAACAAAATAAACATTAATTTATGCGTAGATGGGAGAGGATGTTGGGAGAAGATATCTCCATAGAGGCTTGGAGGGTGATCTAGTCTCAGGCTGCCAAGAGTTCACAATGTACTCTTTATAAGAAAAATTCCTATAAGATTATTTACTCCTGGACAGGCTCCATGCCATTTACATTGCGTTGTGGGAAGAACAGGGGTACCCTTCTCCATATATACTGGAGTTGCCCCCTGCTTGCCTCATATTGGCAAGTGGTGCAACAGTTGCTGACACGCCTATTCGGGACCCCCATTCCTGTCACCCCAAATTTTTTTCTGTTAGGTCTCTCACCTCTAAAAATGCCTAAGCATCATAAAAAGCTACTTAGATACATTCTTACTGCAGCTCGGTGCTTAGTAGCCCTACATTGGAAGAGGAGATCCCCGCCAACATCTGAGGCCCTATATGCTAGGGTAAAAGATGTAGAGCTCATGGATCCCATGACGACCAGAATGCAGGACAGGTTGGAGGCCCACAATGGGGTTTGGGGGCTGTGGCATCTCCGAGAGGAGTTGTGACCACGTGGCAGCAGCTGGTGAGACATGTCACTTTTTTCCTTCTCTTCTTATTTCCTCTGCTTTTTTTTCTATACTCTTTCTCATTCATAGCTATTGTTGAGCTTTCCTTGGTACAATATCATAAATTACCTCATTATATAAGCTTATCAAGCCTATATGTAGGAATTTTCTATTACTAGAATGGATCAGACTCTGCTCTACTTAAGACAAGCCTGACTCACTCATTTGTCTCTATCACACCCTGTTGGATAATTTACATGAGAACCAGTGAGACGGTCGAAATAGTTATTCTGCTCCATTGTGTTTATTGTAACATGTACAATGTATAATAATGCATCCTTCGCTGTACAGTGACTGTGCAATTTCCTTTTCTGTACAATAAAAACAGTTATTTGAAAAAAAAAATATTTAGAAAAATTTGATTGCACATCTTTTTTCTCAATAGAGAGTAAGTAGATAGATAGTACATGAACTTAAATACGTAAAAAATTAGCATGTTACATTTCGTTCATGTATGGCTTACAAAGAAATCATCCATGTTACGTTGTTACATTGTTACATTTATTTGTATTGTTTTAATGTGTTTCAGTTGTGGGAAGACATGCACAGTAGTAGAACAGGATCTTATGGGGCTCGGGGAGAAGGTTAAACAAACAAAGACTTTAAAAATATAATCTAACAAAAGCAGAAAGATTTGGTATAAAAGAACTGAAAACGCGTAAAGATTAGGGACAGGCGAAAGGTTCAGCCCGAGCATAAGTTCGGGCCGAACTTCGGTTGTTCGCCCAATCCCCGAAATTTAGAACACTATGGGGTGTTCGACGCTACTTCGGCACCGCCGAACGCCCCATAATGCATAGTGTGCATAGTGCCCATGTGTGGGCTTCCGACGTCTGCGCTCGCTTTGTTTTGACAGTTTAGTTATAGTGAAGGGCGAGGCCACTCGGTGACGTATGGGTGACCCCACCCCCTTCTGACATCATGTGATGTCAGAGGGGCGGGTCACTCAATTACGTCACCGGGTGGCCCCGCGCTTCATTATAAATAAAACAAAGCAAGCTCAGTCGGCGGAAGCCCTCCCATGGAGGAGCTGTTGCTGCTTTTTTTTTCGGGTCCGTTGTGCGCTGTGATTAACGATGGATTACAATGGGGGACACTTATTTTTTTATATTTTTTTATAGCGGACTTGTCCCTAATTGTCTCCTGTGGTATTTTCTTTTTTGACACTTTTTGGTGAATTAGTAGGGGTACGGTGTACCCAATACTAATTCACAAGGGGGGTGGAATCTGGGGGGCCCCTTATTAAAGGGGGCTTCCAGATTCCGATAAGCCCCCTGCCCGCAGACCCCCACAACCACAGCCAGGGTTGTAGGGAAGAGGCTCTTGTCCCCATCAACATGGGGACAAGGTGCTTTGGGGTGGGGGGCGCAGAGCCCCACTGCCAAAAGCACCCATACTCCCCATGTTAAGGGCATGTAGCCTCGTACGGTTCGGGGGGCGCTCGCCCACCCCCCCCCCCATCCTGGCCGGCCAGGTTGTATGCTCGGATAAGGGTATGGTTTGGATTTTAGGGGGGACCCCACATCAATTTGTTTTAAATTTTGGCATGGAGTTCCCCTTAAAATCCATACCAGACCTGAAAGGCCTGGTATGGACTGGGGGGGGGGGGGCTCTACGCAAATTTTTTCAGTGATTTCTTTGTATATTGCCAGAAGCCGGCAATACATTACAGCCGCAATTTTAAATGACAATTTTTCCTTTACAAATGTCATTTTGTGGTGGCACTGTTCTAAACATTACAGAGATGTGCCCTTTTACAGGCAGAGGAAGGGGACCCCCAGGCACATTATTTAAAGGAATATTTTATTTTTATTGTTTCACTTTAAGCATTATTAAAATCACTGCTCCTGAAAAAAATCATCAATTTAAAAACTTGTTTTTGCATTGATACATGTCCCCTAGGACAGGGCCCGGGTCCTCATACACTTTTTATGGCAATAACTTGCATATAAGCCTTTAAAATTAGCATTTTTGATTTTTCATGTTCGGGTCCCATAGACTTTGGACAATTTTTTTGTCTTTTCGCATGTTCTGGGGGTGTTTGGCCTATCCCTAGTAAAGATCTGGTTGTTAAACTAGCAGACAAAGGTGGATCGGTTGTAGTACTCAACTATGAGGATTATAGATGAGAGGCACTTCGTTAATTAAGTGATTGTCACGATCCTGGTGGTGGAGTCTGTCTTATGCAGGGAACAACCGCTCTTACACACCCGATTCGGGGACCCCTGATAGTGTAGATAGGAATGTGAGGTGAGGCTCCAGGTACTCCTGCAGGCTGATGGATGGTCGTGCAGGCTGGGTCGGCAACTGGCGGGCAGAGAGGCACAAAAGGGTCAGGCAAAAGAGTGGTCAAAGTCCAAGCAGAGTTCGTTAATAGACTGGCGGCAGAGTACAGAGGGGTCAGGCAAACGGATGGTCGTGGATAGCCGGGGTCGGTGCAGGCAGACAGATAGCAGGTGAGGTCAAGCCGGGTCGGATCACAAGAGCAGGAACAACACAGGAACAGGTCTCAGGAAGCAGAGCTGAAGCTCACAGGTACTCAGATGCTGTAGAATGGACAGCACCTGCCAACAGGTGCAGGAAGCTTAAATAGAGTCGCTTGGCGCCCGCGCGAGCACGGAAAAGTGGCAAGAAAGTCCTGAAAAAGGGCCTGACTTCAACAGGCCAATCTTTTCCTAACACTGCCCCCCCCCCAAGGGGCAGCCTCTGGATGCCCAGCTTGGCCAGCTTGGTGGGGTTGTTATCCTTGAAAGTTTGGATACAGTCGTCGGCATGAAGGTTGGCTTCGGGCTCCCAAGAGCTCTCTCCTGGCCCGTAGCCCTTCCATTTCACAAGGTACTGGACCACACCACCGCTCTTCCTACAGTCAAGTATGGACTCAACTTCGAACTCCTCTTCTCCGTCGATCAGGACAGGGGAAGGGGGAGCGCCAGCTCTATTGGGGAAGGGGTCCGGGAACACCCGCTTCAGCAGAGACACGTGGAATACCGGATGTATCCTTAGAGACTGCGGGAGTTCCAACTGATAACACACCTTGTTAATTTTCCTCTTAACAGAGAAGGGACCAATGAATCATGGGCCCAACTTTTTGGACGGGCAAGGCAAGACAACTTCAGATTCTTGGTAGACAGCCAAGTCTTGTCACCAGGTTGGAGGTTGAGTTCACCTAGTTTTTTCTTGTCAAAAGCGGTTTTAGTTGTTTCTTGCGTCTTGGCAAGTGTCTCTTGCAACAACTTCCAGTTAGATCTGAAAAATTGCGTGGCTTCGTGGACTGCAGGTAATGACTAGACTGGGAAGCACAGTGGGGTGGAAACCATAGTTGCCCCAGAAGGGTGACTGCTTTGTTGCGGAATGCACCTAGTTGTTATAGGCGAATTCTGCCAAGGGTAACAGTGAGCACCAATCGTCCTAACCTTCCGGGCAGTCGGAAGGAGATGGGAAGGTGAGCCGGTTTGGCCGTCAGTAGTGTCTGTCCCATTGAGGAGCTGCAGAACCCTTTTGGGTGTTTGGCTGGGCACTCATGCACATAATGGCTTGCTTCGCCACAGTAGAGGCAGAGGTTGCCTTAGAGCCTGCGTGCCCACTCTTCAGGGGAAAGGGAAGACCGGGCGGAGGCCTTGTGCGGTGCCAGCTTCTCCCGCCTGTGTTCACGCAGACGGCAATCTATCTGTATGGACAGCTGGATGAGGTCTTCCAAGGAACTCGGGACTCCCACCTGAGCTAGTTCATCCTTAAGGCCCTCTGACAAGCCCAGTCTGACTAGTGCCGAGGGCGGCGTGGTTCCAACTGGTATCTGCGATCCAGCGCCTGAAATCAGAGGCGTAGTCTTCGACAGATCGGCCGTCCTGCCCGAGGGAATGGAGAGCAGATTCGGCTGTAGCCGCCTGTTGAGGGCCATCGTACAACTGCGACATGGCCTGAAAGAAGGAGGCTAGGGTCTCCAGCCGTACGTCTTTGGTTTCCAGCAGATGATGGGCCTAGGCCTGGGGCTGATTCAGTAACAGGGATATAACAAACCCAACCTTAGTAGATTCCAATTGGAAGGTTAGGGGCTGAAGTGTGAAATAGAGCTGGCAGGCATTACAGAAGGACCTATACTTGGTCCGATCTCCAGAAAATCTTTCTGGGGTAGGTACCCGTGGCTCCAGAGCAGGCAGTGTAATGACAAAGTCTGGGATACCTGTGGTTGTAGAGACCTAGGTGGAGGTCAGGACTTGCTCCTCGAGATGGGCATGTTTGCCTTGCAGGGATCTGATGGCCTGTGTGAGGTCCGTGAGGTTCTGGTTGACCTCAAGTAGGACAGAGGCCACCCTTGCAGACTCAGCCATGGCTTTCTGATACTGTTATATACCAGGTAGTGAGTCTGATGACAGGGGATGGCCTCCCCTACGACCTCAGTTCAAGAGACTGCTGGGACTGGGACAGCGGCCGCAGGAGCATGGTGAGGAAACAGTGCCTGTGGTATTCCGGTAATGTCCACCAGCTGGAGGCCCGTAGGAATGCTGGAGATAGGGATGACCTGCGGGGCAATAGATGCAGCCAGGAAGTAGCAATCTGGAAGGACTGGAGAAGACTTGCGGAGCTGGCAGCTATGGAGGTCTGGATGGCCACAGACTGGAGAAGAGTCGGGTGCAGGCAGGGTCAGCAACTGACTGGCGGTGCAGTACAAGGGTTCAGGCAAAAGAATGGTCAAGTCCAAGCAAAGTTTGTTAACAGACTGGTGGTAGAAGTACAGAGGAATCAGGCAATCGAATGGTCATAGGCAAGCCGGGGGTCAGTGCAGGCGGAGATCAGACAAGGTCGGGACAAGCCGGGTCACATGAACAGATAACAGGTTACGGGTCTCTCAGAAAACAGGTCACGCGCTGTAGATCAGACAGCACTCGCTGCAGGGTGCACTCAGCTTAAATGGAGCCGTTTGGCACCATTTCCGGCATGTGCGCGTGCGCGAACACACATTTGCATTTGCAAACGCGCACAGGCACGTGAAAAAGCGCAAAAAGTGCCAACAGGTCCTTTGGCACAGGCCTTCTAACAGCCGCTCTGTGTCACTTTATACACTTGCCAACCACCTCACGTACATTTACTGCGGCAAGTTGGCCGCGGCACTCTGCTTGAGTGTGGCTGCTGGTCGGGTGGACTCAATGTCTTCTAGAGAGGAAGAACGGGGAACCGATGTAAACATGGCAGTTCCCCGTTCTGTTAGTGAGCATGACAGTGATCTACTGATCCCTGTCATCAGGATCAGTTAGATCTGTCATGCCCCTGCCAGCCCAGCCCCCACACAGTTAGAACACACCTAGGGAACACAGTTAACCCCTTGATTGCCCCCTGCAGGTTAACCCCTTCCCTGCCAGTGACATTTACACAGTAATCAGTGGCTATTTTTAGATCTGATTGCTGTATACGTGTAAATAGTCCCAAAATGGTGGCAAAAATGTCCGCCGCAATGTTGCAGTCCCGATAAAGATCGTACTCATTACCAGTAAAAAAAAAATAGTGAAAACACCACAAATGAATTCTTATGCTTTGTAAACGCGGCAACTTTTGCGCAAACCAATCAATAAACGCCGATTGTGATTTTATTTATCAAAAATATGTAGAAGAATATATATTGGCCAAAAGTGATGAATAAATTTGTTTTTTATTTATATTTTTTGGATATGTATTATAGCAAAAAGTAAAAAATATTTTTTTTTCAAAATTGGCTCTTTTTTTGTTTATAGCGCAAAAAATAAAAACCGCAGAGGTGATCAAATACCACCAAAAAAAATATTTCTATTTCTGGGAAAAAAGGACGTCAACTTCACCTGGGTACAATGTTGCACAACTGCGCAATTGTCAGTTAAAGCGATGCAGTGCCAAATCGCAAAAAGTGCTCTGGTCAGGAAGGGGGTAAATCTTTCTGGGGTTGAAGTGGTTAAAGGTGCCACTCCATGATGTGTCTGCAGTTTTCTTTGTGGTTGCTTTGACTCTTTCCTTTGTGGGTAGCTTTAGCTTTTGCTGCTTGGCTTTCCAGATAGAACAGTCCTTTTTTAACTTACCAATCTTTTTTACCACAAAAACAGGCTCTGCTTTCTTTGTTGTGCTTTGCGCCTTTGTACATCTTAAGAGCTCTGTCATCATGGTGTGTGTTTTCTTTCCTTCTGTCATATTCATCAATTAACTTTCCTTTGATATATTCCAGTGTCAGTTCCTGCTCAGATCTGGTTTCTAAAGCGTTAATAAGAGCAGTATATGTCTCTGGAAGGCTGCAGAGGATCAGGGCAACAATATGGTTATCTTTGATGTCCTCTACGATGATGCATACAGTCAGGTCCATAAATATTGGGACATTGACACAATTCTAATCTTTTTGGCTCTATACACCACCACAATGGCTTTGAAATGAAACAAACAAGATGTGCTTTAACTGCAGACTTTTAGCTTTAATTTGAGGGTATTTACATCCAAATCAGGTGAACGGTGTAGGAATCACAACAGATTGTATAAGTGATAAGCATAGCAAAGAGTTTTTTAAGGGAAAGAAGTGGAATGTTATGCAATGGCCAAGTCAATTACCTGACCTGAGTCCGATTGAGCATGCATTTCCCTTGCTGAAGACAAAACTGAAGGGAAAATGCCCCAAGAACAAGCAGGAACTGAAGACAGTTGCGGTAGAGGCCTGGCAGAGAATCACCAGGGATGAAACCCAGTGTCTGATGATGTCTATGCATTCCAGACTTCAGGCTGTAATTGACTGCAAAGGATTTGCAACCAAGTATTAAAAAGTGAAAGTTTGATTTATGATTGTTAATCTGTCCCATTACTTTGGGTCCCTTAAAAAGTGGGAGGCACATATGCAAACTGTTGTAATTCCTACACCGTTCACCTGATTTGGATGTAAATACCCTCAAATTAAAGCTGAAAGTCTGCAGTTAAAGCACATCTTGTTCCTTTCGTTTCAAATCCATTGTGGTGGTGTATAGAGCCAAAAAGATTAGAATTGTGTCGATGTCCCAATATTTATGGACCTGACTGTAGCTGCTCTATGATCTCTGGCATAGCTTTTACGTGATCACACATTTGCTGGCCTTCTTCTAGTCCTTTTTTAAGTGACCAATCTTTTTACAGCAAAAACAGGCTCTGCTTTCTTTGTTGTGCTTTGTGCCTTTGTACATCTTAAGAGCCTTGTCATCATTGTGCGTGTTTTCTTTCCTTCGGTCATATTCATCAATTAACTTTCCTTTGACATATTCCAGTGTCAGATCCTACTCAGATCTGGTTTCTAAAGCGTTAATAAGAGTAGTATATGTCTCTGGAAGGCAGCAGAGGAGCAGGGCAACAATATGGTTGTCTTTGATGTCCTTCCAATGATGCGTAGCTGCTCTATGATCTCTAGCATAGCTTTTACGTGATTACACATTTGCTGGCCTTCTTCTAGTCTTATCTTATACAGCTTTTGTAGCAAAAGCAGTTTACTGTTGAGGCTTGAACACTCATGATGTTTTTATACTGAAGTCCACATACCTTTAGCCGTTTTCTCTGTTCTTATGTGGATAAGCTGAGCATCTTCCACTAGCAAGCTTATAATTGCTTTTGCCTGTCTATCCTTCCTGTCCCAATCCTCCATCACTCCGTTTGTGGGTCTGTCTGTATCCAGCACTTACAAAATATATTATACTAATTGGGGTTCAAGTAATTTTGGTGAGGATACATTAAGTCAAAGTACCCTCCACTCACTATGTGATACAAAGTGGGGCTCCTGTGGTAAGGGGATCAACATACAAAAAGGAACCAAAGGAGAAGAGTGTGGTTCAAAGTACCACTAATCGAGCATCAGGGATTTAGTGCACAAATGAGAATGACAATAAATGTAAATAATTTACAAAAGTTTATTGCGGTTAAAAATAAAAAAAACAATTACAAAAAGCAGATGCCTCCACCACCATCTAAAAAGACAACGTTGTCTGTTCAAAAAGAGCATCTAGACGCCATCCATACCACTCCACACACATCACCAAGACAGTATTGTAGACATATAATAAACTCAATGTAAAGTAGTGAGTGTACAGCTTGTATAACAGTGTAAATTTGCTGTCCCCTCAAAATAACTCAACACACAGCCATTAATGTCTAGTCCGCTGGCAACAAAAGTGAGTACACCCCTAAGTGAAAATGTCCAAATTGGGCCCAATAAGCCATTTTCCTTCCCCAGTGTCCTGTGACTCATTAGTGTTACAAGGTCTCAGGTGTGAATGGGGAGCAGCTGTGTTAAATTTGGTGTTTTCACTCTCACTCTCTCATACTGGTCACCGGAAGTTCAACATGACACCTCATGGCAAAGAACTCTCTGAGGATCTGAAAAAAAAATTGTTGCTCTACATAAAGATAGCCTAGGCTATAAGAAGATTGCCAAGAACCTGAAACTGAGCTGCAGCATGGTGGCCAAGACCATACAGCAGTTTAACAGGACAAGTTCCACTCAGAACAGGCCTCGCCATGGTCGACCAAAGAAGTTGAGTGCACATGCTCAGCGTCATATCCAGAAATTGTCTTTGGGAAATAGACGCATGAGTGCTGCCAGCATTGCTGCAGAGTAGTGTTGAGCGAACCCGGACTGTAACGTTCGGGTCCGTACCGAACTTTCGGGTGTCCGTGGCACGGACCCGGACCCGGACATTGTCGTGAGTACGCAGATAAAGGGTTTCTGTTAAAGACCTATACTGCGACTCGTACACGTGAGTTGAAGAAACCAGCTGGTACCGCTCCGGACAAGACTCACCTTGAACAGGACAATTTGACGACATACCAGAACCGGTGGTACGACGTCGAGTCAAAGTCCAAGAACCGTTAGAAGAATATCGGATCCGATAGAAATACATCTCGTTGTTAAAAAAAAAGTCTAGGAGTCTCTCAAGAAACGGTACTCCACAGTACAACTTGAAGGCCACTGGTCATACTCTCTCACTCTCACTTTTGTGGTTTAAATTGTGTCGACGAGGGGTAAGTGTGGACTC
>BLSH010264468.1:148413-182822 GCA_018402905.1 Glandirana rugosa
TGATTTTAATTTATTTTCCCTCTCCCCATTTTTTGTAGGGCACTTGCCCTAGTTTGAAGATGATTTTAGAACAGTTATATGGCTTCTACCGTTAATTAATACTTTTCAGACACAGTTTGAAGATGATCCACATTCACCTCCATTTTTGCATTTTTTAAGTTTTTATTTTTTTAAAAATATTTAAAGTTATTTCCCTGTCCCCATTTTTTTGTAGGGCACTTGCCCTACCCTTACCCCCATTTTACTTCCTTTTGCAGCCCTCTGGGGCTTTCCAGGACTTTCCTACAGCCATTTTTGTGCCTAAAAGTTCGGGTCCCCATTGATTTCAATGGGGTTCGTTGTCCGTGCGATCGTTCGGGTTCCGTCCGGACCCGGACCCGGACTTTGTCCCGAAGTTCGGACGGACCAGCAGAACCCGAACTTCCAGGTGTTCGCTCAACTCTACTGCAGAGCTTGAAGGGGTGGGGGTCAGCCTGTCAGTGATCAGACCATACGCCGCACACTAAATCAAATTGACCTGCATGGCTGTCGCCCTAGAAGGAAGCCTCTTCTAAAGATGATGCACAAGAAAGCCCACAAACAGTTTGCTGAAGACAAGCAGATTAAGGACATGGATTACTGGAACCATGTCCTGTGGTCTGATGATACCAAGATAAACATATTTGATTCAGATGGTGTCAAGCGTGTGTGGTGGCAACTAGGTGAGGGATACAAAGACAAGTGTGTCTTGCCTACAGTCAAGCATGGTGGTGGGAGTGTCATGGTCTGGGGCTGCATGAGTGCTGCCGGCACTGGGGAGCTACAGTTCATTGAGGGAGCCATGAATTCCAACATGTACTGTGCCATACTGAATCAGATCATGATCGCCTCCCTTCGGACATTAGATTGCAGTCTCGTGATAAAGACCCCAAACACACCTCCAAGACGACCACTGCCTTGCTAAAGAAGCTGAAGGTAAAGGTGATGGACTGACCAAGCATGTCACTAGACCTAAACCCTATTGAGAATCTGTGGGGCATCCTCAAACAGAAGGTGGAGGAGCACAAGGTCTCTAACATCCACTCCTCTATGATGACATGAGTAGAGTTGAGCGGACACCAGGATGTTCGGGTTCGGCGGGTTTGGCCGAACTTCACGAAAAAGTTTGAGTTCGGCCCCGAACTTGACCCAAACTTGACCCCGAACCCCATTGAAGTCAATGGTGACCCCAACTTTTGGGCACTAAAATGGCTCTAAAAAATTCCTGGAAAGGGCTAGAGGGCTGCAAAAGGAAGAAAAATGGAGGTAAGAGTAGGACAAGTGCCATGCAAACAAATGTGGATAGGGAAATAACTTAAAATCACATAAAAAAATGGAGGAGGAGGTGGGTGTGGAGTAGGAGGTTGAGGAGGTCTCAAAAAAAGAATAAGTTCACTTAAGTATACCAATGGCTGTGTGAGGCCGGTATAAATGTCTATTCTGCACAAGGTACAGACAAATCTTGTGGTATCCATGTCTGGTTCATTTTAATAAACGTTAGCTTGTGCACGTTGGCTGTGGACAGGCGGCTGCGCTTGTCTGTGATAACACCCCCTGCCATGGTAAACACACGTTCCGACAATACACTGGCTGCAGGGCAGGCCAGCACCCCCAAGGCATAAAGGGCAAGTTCAGGCCATGTGCCCAATTTGGGGACCCAGAAGTTGAATGGGGCAGACCCATCAGTATGTACGTGTAGGCGTGTGCACACATACTGTTCCACCATGTTGCTGAAATGCTGCCTCCTGCTACGACGTTGCCTATCAGCTGGTGGTGCTGTTTGTTGTGGCGTGCTGCTGACAAAGCTTTTCCACATGCTAACCCTGCCTTCTGAGGTGCTGGCGATGCCACAGCTGCGTTGGTGACCTCTTCCTCCTCCTCTGCTTTCGCCTTGTGCTTTCACTGAGCCCCGGTGTCATTTTGGAATGCCCTCAGCAGCGTGTCTACCAGCATGCGCTTGTAGTCGCGCATCTTCTGATCACGCTCCAGTGAGGGAATTAAGGACGGCACGTTGTCCTTGTAATGGGGATCCAGCAGGGTGGACACCCAGTAATCAGCACAAGTTACAATGTGGGCAACTCGGCTGTTGTTGCACAGGCATTGCAGCATTTAGTCGCTCATGTGTGCCAGGCTGCCCAGCGGCAAAGACAAGCTGTCCTCTGTGGGAGGTGTATCATCTGTGTCCTCCGTATCTCCCCAACCACGCTCCAGTGATGCCCACGAGCTGCGTTGGGTGCCACCCTGCTGTGAACACGGTTCCTCCTCCTCATCATCTTCCTCGTCCTCCTCACCCTCCAGAACTGTGCCCTGGCTTGAAAATTTTTTAACTGGTCTATGCTGGTGCAGGAACCCACCCTCCGAGCCACTTGTGAATGACTGGCCTGATAACTGTGGAAATGACCCCTCTTCCTCCTCCTCTTTCTCCTGTGCCACATCCTCTTCCACTATCGCCCAAAGTGTTTTTTCAAGGAGACAAAGAAGTGGTATAGTAATGCTGAGAACAGCGTCATCGGCACTGGCCATGTCGGTGGAGTATTCAAACCACCGCAATATGGTACACAGGTCTCGCATGGAGGCCCACTTGTTGGTGGTGAAGTGGTGCTGTTCCGCAGAGCGACTGACCCATGCGTGCTGTAGCTGAAACTCCACTATTGCCTGCTGCTGCTCGCACAGTCTCTTCAGCATGTGCAAGGTGGAGTTTCACCTTGTGGGCACGTCGCATAGGAGACGGTGAGTGGGAAGGCCAAAGTTCCGCTGCAGCGCAGACAGACAAGGAGCAGCAGGGTGAGAACGCCGAATGCGCGCACAGACGGCCCGCACTTTCTGCAGCAGCTCTGACATATCCGGGTAGTTTTTTCTAAATTTCTGCACCACCAAATTCAGCATATGCGCCAAGCAAGGGATGTGCCTCAATCAGGCTAGGCCCAGAGCTGCTACGATATTTCGCCCATTATCGCACATTACCAGGCCGGGCTTGAGGCTCAGTGGCAACAACCACTCATCGGTCTGTTGTTCAATGCCCGTCCACAGCTGCTGCGCAGTGTGGGGTTTATCCCCCAAACATATCAGTTTTAAAACAGCCTGCTGTCGTTTCCCCCTGGATCTGCTGAAGTTGGTGGGGAAGGTGTTACGCTGACCAGATGAGGAGGTGGTAGAAGAGGAGGAAGCTGAGTAGGAGGAGGAGGCAACAGGAGGCAAAGAGAAACGCCCTGCAATCCTCGGTGGCAGAAGGACATGCGCCAAACTGTTATTCGCCTCAGGCCCACCCGCCACTACATTTGCCCAGTGTGCAGTTAGCGAGATATAGCATCCCTGCCCCTGCTTACTGGTCCACATATCAGTGGTTATGTGGACCTTGCCACAGATGGCCTTGCGCAGTGCACACTTGATCTTGTCCCTGACTTGTTTGTGCAGGGAAGGGATGGCTCGCCTGGAAAAGTAGTGGCGGCTGGGAACAACGTACTGTGGGACAGCCACCGCCATCAGGTTTTTAAAACTGTCCGTGTCCACCAGACGGAATGACAGCATTTTAAAGGCCGGGAATTTTGAAATGCTGGCATTCAGGGCCAGGGATCGCGAATGGGTAGGGAGGTACTTCCTCTTTCTCTCCAGTGTTTGGGAGATGGACAGCTGTAAGCTTCCATGGGACCGTGTGGAAATTCTTGGGGACGGTGGCGGACATGGTGGCGTTGCTGTCACATCGTCTGTTTGCTGGGTGGCAGGTGACACTGGCACTGTAGAGGTGCAGGAAGAGGCCGAGGCAGCAGCAGAAGAGGAAGCAGGAGGAGCCTGAGACCTTTCTTGGATTTTGAGGTGCTTATTCCACTGCAGCTCGTGCTTTGATGGTAGATACCTGGTCATGCAGGTTGTGCTCAGGTTTAGAACATTTATGCCTCGCTTCAGGTTCTCATTGCACAGCGTGCAAACCACTTGTGTCTTGTCGTCAGCACATTGTCTGAAGAACTGCCACACCAGGGAACTCCTTTGAGCTGCCTTTGGTGTGCTAGGTCCCTGGGTGCAGTGGGTTGTAGCAGGTGTACTGTCTAGTGGACGGTCGCTCCGCTTTTGCAACCTGCTTCCTCTTTTGCTGTACTGGTGCCTCTGTACGACCACCACCTCTTCCTTCAAACTGCACACGTCACTCGCATGACCTTCATTCCATGTGGGGTCTAGGACCTCATCATCCTCCGCATCATCTTCCACCCACTCTTCACCACTGCCCTCCTTGTCAGTCTGCACACTGTAGGAAGCCACAGCAGTTGGCACCTGTGTTTCGTCTTCATCAGAGACGTGCTGCGGTGGTGTTTCCATGTCCTCATCCTGAAACAGAAGTGGTTAGGCATCGGTGCACTCAATGTCTTCCACTTCTGGGGCAGGGCTATGTGGATGGCCCACGGAAAGCACACCATCAGAGTCATCAAAAAGCATAAGAGACTGCTGCATGACTTGGGGCTCAGACTGCTTGGCTGATTTACCAGGGGCTGAGGTAAAAGACAGATGGCCATGGGGTTCAGGTGCCAACTCTGAGCTTTCAGCAAGGGATCGGGTGAGAGACAATGGGAAGGAACTGGAGGCATTGTCAGCCACCCAATCTACTATCGCCTGTACTTGTTTTGGCCTCACCATTCGTTGAGCTGCATTCGGGCCTACCATATAACGTTGAAGGTTCTGTCCGCTACTCGCACCTGAGGAAGGTGTTTCACTTGTGCGTGTAGCTGGCACAGATCGACCACGTCCTCTCCTTGCAACAGGAGCTTCACCAACACCAGCAGCACCAGCAGCACCACGACCACGTCCCTTATTTGAAGCTCTCCTCATTCTGGACACAAATGTACTATTTAGCACAAATTTATATTATTTTTTAAACCGGCAATGTAGACAAACTTTTTAATTTTGTGCAAGAAATGCACAGCAAGGTGCAAATGTACTATGCAGCACTATTTTTTTTTTTTTAAACCAGCAATGTCGACGCACTTTTTAATTTTGTGCAAGAAATGCACAGCAAGGTGCAAATGTACTATGTAGCACTATTTATTAATAATAAAAAAAATAATAATAAATTAGTATTCTTTTTTTTTTTAAACCAGCAATGTAGACGCACTTTTTATTTTTGAGCAAGAAATGCACTGCTGGCCGCAAATGTAGTATTTAGAATATTTTTTTTTTAAACCAGCAATGTAGACGCACTTTTTATTTTTGTGCAAGAAATGCACAGCAAGGTGCAAATGTACTATGTAGCTATATTTATTAATAATAAAAAAAAGAATAATAAATTATTATTCTTTTTTTTAAACCAGCAATGTAGACGCACTTTTTATTTTTGTGCAAGAAATGCACCGAAAGGTGCAAATGTACTATGTAGCACTATTTATTAATAATAAAAAAAAGAATAATAAATTATTATTCTTTTTTTTAAACCAGCAATGTAGACGCACTCTTTATTTTTGTGCAAGAAATGCACCGCTGGCCGCAAATGTAGTATTTAGAATATTTTTTTTTAAACCAGCAATGTAGACGCAATTTTTATTTTTGTGCAAGAAATGCACAGCAAGGTGCAAATGTACTATGTAGCACTATTTACTACTAATAATAAAAAAAGAATAATAATTTTTTTTTTTTTTTTTAAACAAGCAATGTAGACGCACTTTTTATTTTTGTGCAAGAAATGCACCACTGGCCGCAAATGTAGTATTTAGAATTTTTTTTTTTTTAAACCAGCAATGTAGACACACTTTTTATTTTTGTGCAAGAAATGCACCGCTGGCGGCAAATGTAGTATTTAGAATATATATATTTTTTAAACCAGCAATGTAGATGCACCTTTTAATTTTGTGCAAGAAATGCCCCGCTGGCCGCAAATGTATTATTTTGCACAAAAAAAAAAAAAATTTCATTTGTCTAACTGCAATGTAAAAGCAGTATTTAAATATGCCAAAATGTTGCCAACTGAACTAGCAGAACACGATTAAAGTTGTGTCCCTGACACACAAGCAGTTGCAACTGCACTGCACTTGCAAAAATGGCTGCTAACACCAACCTAACAAACAGAAAAATAGCTTAGGTTTTATATGAGGCACTTTGCTTAGCAAACAAAATGTACTCTAGCAAACAAAAATCTCCTCTAGCACCCACCCACCAATAAATCACTGTTTATAACAGATTTTGTAAAGCTAATCTGTCCCTCTCACCAGCAGTTGCATCCTCTCCCTACACTAGTATGAGATGATTTTCGAAAGCTAATCTGTCCCTCACAGTAGCAGCAGCATCCTCTCCCTACACTAGTATGAGATGATGTGACATGCAGCACTACCTGACTCCAGCTTATATAGAGGCTGGGTCACATGATGCACTGGCCAATCACAGCCATGCCATTAGTAGGCATGGCTGTGATGGTTTCTAAGGGCAAATGAGTGAAACGCTTGTTGATTGGCTGCCCTGCAGCTATTCAAAAGGCGCGAAAAAATACCCGAACCGGGACTTTTTCTCAAATGTCCGGGTTCGGGACACGGACACCCTTTACAGTTCGGGTTCGCTCAGCTCTAGACATGAGGACTCCAGTGGAAACCTGGTGAACTCCATGCCCAAGAGGGTTAAGACAGTGCTGGAATATAATGGTGGCCACACAAAATATTGACACTGTGGGCCCAATTTGGACATTTTCACTTAGGGGTGTACTCACTTTTGTTGCCAGTGGTTTAGACATTAATGGCTGTGTGTTGAGTTATTTTGAGGAGACAGCAAATGTACACTGTTATACAAGCTGTACATTCACTACTTTACATTGTAGCAAAGTGTCATTTCTTCAGTGTTGTCACATGAAAAGATATTATAAAATATTTACAAAAATGTGAGGGGTGTACTCACTTTTGTGAGATACTGTATATTGCATCTATTCCAGAAACATTGGCTGATGATGGGACTATTATAAGCATCACTATGCAGTAGACAAAAAGGCCCCAAAACTACAGCACCACTGGAATAATGCATGGAATTAGGTCAGTCCGCCATACAATCCCTGTAGTTGCTGAAAAATGCTAAGCCAAAAAGTCAATGGGATGTGTTAGTTTCCATCCAGCCACAACAGGAGCAGAGATCAGACACCAGATATTAGTAGTTACCAGACCGAGATCAGGCAGGATACCATTGTACAGATACACACTGCAAAGCAGGATTTGGGAGCAATAATCTGCAGAAGCAATGACACTCGTGCTGTGCACAGAAGGGATGGATGATGCTGCAGGTCAGTGCAGAGAAACCAGCATATAGTAGACCTTAGCAAGTGGATATCAGTCTATACACCACAGAGTTACAACACCTGCAAGTGTACACATGTATAGTTACGTGTCTGTGTGTATACCACCTCTGTAGGATTCCAGGCCTGAAAGAGTCCGCTGTAGATGTAGTGGGTGTCAGCTCCTTACGGCCCTATTTTCCCTTTGTCATTAAGGCTCTTGTTGGTAATGTGGTTCCCCGCAGATAGTACACATTCCAAAACAGGAATGTATGAGAGCACTTGTACTGAACTGGGCTATCCATTATGGACTACGGGGTCACTGTGTAGTCATAGATCCCAGTAACAGGTTCCCACCGATCAGATGGGTGCCTCCACACCATGTCATCCAGGCATAGATGAAAGTATGCAGGAGTGAAGGACAGGTGTCAGACGCCAAAGGTAAAGCATTGACGTGTTTCGCTGGGATCTCCCAACTTCGTTACTATACTATACACTACACTATACTATATGTCTACAGTACGGTCTTGGTGATGTGTGTGTGTGTGTATATGGAGTGGTATGGATGGCGTCTAGATGCTTTTTTTGAACAGACAACGTTGTCTTTTTAGGTTCAAAAGTTTTAACATTGTCTTTTTAGATGGTGGTTAGATTTATTGTAATTCTCATTTGTGTACTAAATCCCTGAGGCTCGATTAGTGGTACTTTGAACCACACTCTTCTCCTTTATTTGGTTCCTTTTTGTATGTATCCAGCACTTGCCATAAGTCATCCTTGTTCAAAAACATTTTAAGCAGCTTAAACTTCCATAGCTGGTTATTGGCATTGTTCAGCTATGCTATAGCAAACTTCACATCTGGATCACTTGCCATCTCTCAGCAGCTCTCACAGTACTCACTGTAGAATTCCTTCCAGTGCCTGTGGGTGCTGTTGGATGCCTGGTTTCTTGCTGGGTGCTCTGGGTGTGCCTGGATGCACTGGGTCCATAACCTATTGTGCAGAGTATTGATATAACGCTGGAAGCTTGTTGAATGCAGTAGACACCTTTACTGTCATGGAGGAATATTAGAACATGAACAGGAACTATATACAAATGAGTACACAGAACAGAGGACAGATAACATTTCCTCTCATATCATACAATTCATGGACTATACACTATAATAGTGCAGTGCCACCTGCTGGCATAGACAGCTATAATGCATATAGTATATATAGTCAGTTTATAAGCAACTTTGTTGTTGTACTTCTCTAACGAAATGAAGCAGTTCTAACCCATTTTCCCAGTAAAATAGACTTCAAATTGTTGAGTATACCAGTACTATCAGTTTTTAGTTCAGGGATTTTGGATACATACACATGTCAAAATGAAGCATGTCAGTTCATGAAAAAAATATAACTGCTCACACAATCTGCCCTACACCCAGCATCTCAAAGCCAGATTGGCAAATTCCTCTTTTTTTTAATTATTTTTAATATAGTCATTTTCTAATTATTAAAGGTTTTGCGATTACTAAGAGATGAAATATAAAATACATTTCCTATCAGTGTTTTGTAATATATACAGTATGTGGGTCTCTATTTAGAATAGTTTTTTTTTATTAAATTCATGATTATGTTTATTGTGAAGGTGGCTGCATGATGACTATACAGGATTATCAGCTGATTCCAGGCATATCATTTTATTTGTCCATATATTATTGTGATCTTTGGATGTACTATGGTACATCAGAGCACTTCTTTCAGTGTTCCCTGGTGCCGGTAATACTATTTCTTAGTGTGATGTACGGTTAAGGGTCCCGGCATGTACTTTCGATCAGGCTGGGCACGATGTGTTGCTTAGTTACTGGCTGCTCTGGCACGGACACGGCGCAGCTCCACCCCTACTGAGGAAGTCCACATCCCTGGATATAACTGTGATGGTATCGCGCGTGAGACCTACGCAAAGTAATGATACCAGGCCCGAAGCGACACTGACTCCATCTTGGAAGAGAAGCTACGTAAAGGGTTAAGTTCTGTTTCTCTCCTTCTGACATGGCGGTTTGAACAAGCTTGTCCTTTACACCCCTTCTGCTTGTGGCCAGACCAACTTCAAAGGGAGGCTCTGATTACGGTTTATGGCCGGCCAGGAAGGCCCTGTCCGCTTATCTTGAACAAAAACATACAACATACCAATGTGGGACAGACCATATATCGTAAATCACCCCCCCCCCAGGAATTCTGACCCCTTTCAATAATTTTGGAACATGAAAAGTTAGAAAAACTTACATACAGTCATAACTTCCGCTATATGTATGCCATAGTGATGAACATTACATACTTGAATGTAGAATTTCGGCCTGGATAATTCAAGTATAAACATTCACCCCTTGTTACCCAAGGAGGGATAGAATTAGTCCATTCCCTCCCCAGGGTCCGGAAAGGTCTCAGAATCCTCGTGTTTGGAGTCATTTAAAAGCTTTATGCAAGCTGAAATTACATTTCTTGCTGTAAAATATGCCGGACAGTCCAATCACAAGTTATGATCCATGCATGATTATGAAACATGTATCTCCACGTCTGCCCTGGACATTGTCTAAGTAAACGCCCTCTTTTATCGAATGGCCAGAGAGGTATGGCCCCACCCCTGGTGATCCAGCGAAAAAAGACTGTCACAATCAAATTGGGAGTTCTCACCTTACCATCAGAACATCAGAGAGCCAGGAAATCATCTTTGAAACACTGATTAGGCACGGACATTTCAAACGCAAGGTATTTTGTTCATTCTGCTCTCTTTCGCTGTAATTTTGTCTCACTTTGTACTTTTATTTTTCTGTAAATATTTTACTGCACCTAAAACTTGACCTTTTCATTATTAAACCTTATTTTGAAAAGTGTTAATTTTGTCCCTAAAGCTCTTAATGCAACTATCATGAATCTGTTCCTTCGAAGAGTGCTGCTGTTTTTAGAATAACGCATCTGAATATATCTGTCTGCGGTGACAGTGGTTATTCTGAAATACTGGTATTGCTAGCATACGCGTCTTCTGGCCAGAATCCAGAAGTGGTGGCAGTGAAAGGGTTAATTGTTTGAATTAGCCTGGTAACAATCGCTCTCAAGCGGCTGACACTTAGACAGTGATCCCGCAAACTGGGAAATCTTTGTGCTGAAAGCAGCTGAGAGTGGCATTGTTACGTTCCTGACAAGTGCGGTATTTGAACAGGGGGGTCCTCGGTCGCCGGTCGGTGAGGAGGGCAGCGATCTGATACCCTCGTTCGTCACAATAACGCATATGGGAGCCTGGACCATGATGTCATTCTGTGGCCATCTCTCATTGTGTCTGTTAACCAATGCATGCAGTCTCAAGCTAGCACTGCTTAAGTGCTTTTTATGTAAGTGCAATATTTTTATTCAACACATTAAATGTTTTATAGATGCAGTGAGTTCTGTTCTCATTATATGACTGGGAGAGAGAAGGCTAGTATTGAGTTATAGGATAAGCAGAAGTTAGGATATCAGATCATCCTCCCTATCTCCCTCAAAGGGAAACAGAGCGAGATATGACGTACTGGTAATGCAGGGGTCATGACATTAAGGTGAAAGGCTATGTGCATTGGTGTCAGGTGGCATGATTTTTTGTTGGAAGGTTCACGTGGTAGAAGATTACACATTTTATTGGTGGAAGAATACACACTATTACGTGGAACTTTTTTTGAGAATAAACAGCAAGGAGTTTGTTCACATATACACACAAACTGTATAGATTGAGTTTTTTTGATTGATATCATTTTTATTCCTTTGAGTGAGATGTATACATTTATCATATGGTTTTATGATTTATATTTGATTGGATGATAAGGCATTGCATATTTATTTATGATTACATTAAAATATTGCACTACACTATGTAAAGTTTGATAGATACAGGAAGAGGCTCATCATTGAAGCTGGTGCCGCATATCTTGCAACTTAATAACGGTGGCAGCTCAGGAAGCAAAATGCAGTCACTCTGTTTAGCAACTGGTATGCCTGAGGGACAGGAGCCACACTGGGCCAAGGATTCTGTCATCTCTTCAAGGGCAGGTTGAGAGGTGGCTGACACCATGCCATATTGTGCCAAGAAAGGTTGTGTGTGAAAAGGGCACCATATGCTGCCTGTCCTCCAACTGGGAAAGCATGCATATGTGCTATGCCAGACACAGCCTCAACCTGGTGATAAAGCAGTTCCCAGTTAGGTACCATGATGCATACCTCCAACATTCTGAGATGGGAATGAGTGACACCAATTAGCATAAGTAGGTAGGTATTGGACACACACTCTGCCACGCCCCCATTAAAGGAGAATTGTACAAAAAAATGATTGGTTAAACTCACAAGTGTTTTTTTTACCACTACTGTTCATTTATATTGGTTTTTGGAATTTAAAAATACAGCAATTTAGAAATTGGATGAAAGGTTTATCACCGTGAAACAGTTTTTGATAGATAAGTAGTGCATTTTATATACAACTATGTCGATAAGACCAAAATGAGGGACAATTGAGAGGACAAAGGGACTTTGTTCCAAAGGAGGGACAGTCCCTCAAAATCAGGGGCAAATGGGAGCTATGCATAATGCCCTGTGGCAGGCCAGAAAGTGTGTGGTCACTTCAGATGGTCATACCCAGTGATTGTTCCCCTGGCCAAAAATCTGTTGTGACCCAGTCGGCCTGCCAGGTGCCTGATATGCCATACACCCATGCGGTGAAACCTGAAATTGGCATGTACCTGCAGCAAATGGCTGTGCAAATATGGGATAAGGACACGTTCTGGGCATTTGGGGTTCTTTTCACCAAGTCAGTGGCTCCTAATTTAGGATACATGTACCATCTTGTCACCATTCAAAGAGGTGCCCAGAATGGCAAGCCTAGACAAGGTGGAGATCAGCAACACAATATCTCTGAATTTCTTGCTGAAGCATACATTGTGTGATGTAATACACTGGGCACTGGAGGCACGGCAGCAGAAAGAAGATGAATATCTGCTGCCTCATGGCCTTTCGCAACTGACTCTATCCCTGGGAGACTGCAGCAGGCACAGCAGGAGCACAAGGAGGAGGAGGATAATAGCTTGGGAGGCGGAGGTGAGCAGGATGAGAATATGGGGCTGGCTTATAGAAGTATGTTTTGCTGCTTCCAACCCCCTGGAAGTCATATGTGAGTGGCGTGAGATCCCTAAGGACACTGTTGTCCTTAGTGACACGCAGACCTGGGTTCCTTTGTCTTTGGAATTTTGTGGTGCTTGGGCTAATTTCTGCTGCAGTGCCTGCAAAACAAGCCCAGTATTCTGGCCATAAACATAGACCATTACTGATTGACAATGCTTTTGGATCCTAGATACAAGAAGAAATGCACCAAATGAAAGAGGTGCTGCGGAAGAACCTTTTGGCTGCCTTAGCAGAGAGTGTAAGGATCTCCTTGCATGGCTATCATGCCTTAGATCCTTAGGGCAGTGAAAGGAATAGCACTGGTTTTCTCAGTAAAGCTTTACAATTGTTTTTTAAAATGCATTGTTGTCAGTAGTTACAGGCAGCAACCAAACAATATGATTACCTCAAGTCCAGGGTGGATGTGGACAACTTTCACATTTAGAACCCCTACACTTATGGCTGACCAGGCTGGACCACTGGGCAGAGCATTCCCAGTATGTAAACAAGCAACTGGCCTGCCCTTTGGACCAATGGGCAGTTTACTGTCAGAGAGGCAGGGGGCATTTAGTGAAAGAGAGATGATACTGCCTTGTCTATATGGAATGAATCTGGATTGTGACAAATCACATCAAAGTGCATCAGACCACACATGTCTTCAATTGAAATGAAGAAAAAAGGGGATAAAACACTGAAATGCATCAAAAACGCTCATGCAGAAACACATCCATAATGCAGAAATTGTGGCTTATCATAGATAGACAAAAAATATGTTTATTGCCTGTAGTGGGTGCCCGCTATTTCTGCGGCTTTTGCTAAGCAGCCGCTGTACACAGGCTCTTATAGAAGGGACAAATGTACCTGTCAGCCCCTGCGGTGGAACTTCCCCCCTCCTCCTTGTTTCACAGACTGAACTCAATGTAAGCTGTGTAGAGAGACACAGAAGAATCGGATTACACTGCTTCTCTGGTATGCTTCTATGTGCATAGGGAGAAGCAGCAGCCAATGAGGGAAGCTTATACAAGCAGCAGTTACAGAGGGATTCCTGGGAGCTGCAAAACATTCTGGAATATGAAATCCCTCTACCAGACGTCCCCATAGCTTTGTATGGAGTCTGGAACTACAATCCCATGCATGCTCTAGAAGAGAGGAGGAGAGAGACTCCATCTTGGTTGTCTGAGGAGAATTTAGTGAAAGCATGGGAGAGAAAAGACCTAAGAGAGGGGTGCTGCCTCTTGGGTCTCTCCACTATGCGATCTTAAGCCTCTGGGACCAGTTGGGACATCCAGTTAGAGAGAGAGAGAGGATCCCAGGCGCACATCCAGGCGCATTTGCACCGACAGAGAAGCGTTCCAGTGTGAGGTGACCAGTCGCCATAAGGAAAGTTTGCCTGTCGATCGCTGTCGATTAGGCCTTGATCGATCGCAGGATTGGGTGAGGGGGCTCTTGCCCATTTGCAGGAAACAATGACACTGCACAGAAGGAGTTATATTGAACCCTGTATACAGACATCATTGCTGGTAGTCATGTTACTGACACTTGTTGTGCCTCAGGATACAAAGCCATTTAAGTAGAAAGACACTGTATACAGGTGTCATTGCCCTTTCACCCTGCTGAGGAAAATCTTGCATTCTTCACTTAATGATCCAGGTCAGTTAGGTTATTTGGGCCTACTATTCAGGAATTTAATTGCAAAAATGAGAGTGGCTAGCTGAAGATGCCAAAACATATTTAACTTCAAAGAGACTGAAGTTACTATTACCATACAGCCTCACACTCATATATCCAGGGCTCTGTATATGCAGTGGGTGTGAGGGACAGCCTGTTTAGAAAGTTAAGATATTGACTGCTGATTTGAATACAGTATTTGTTATTGGGCCTGTGGTGCCAGGAGACAGAAGAGAGGGATCTGACATAGACAGGGTCAGTCTTGTACTCTCCTCCTGCCTGGACTCATAGAGCCAAACTTGGGAAAAGGTAACCAATCTGGTAGAGATTGCCATTTTTGTGACTTTATTGTTATTAAAGGGTTTGCTCTGCTCTTGGGGTTATTCTAAGGCTATGAATCCCCTGAAAGCAGCCTAAATTTACTGTTGAGCTATATTGCTCATAACTTCAGTTAATGTTCTTTTATTGTATTCCTTGAACATATTGCCAATGGTTATTCCACAGAAATACTACTGTAAAGACAATTTCTGTGTTTTATAATAATGTGTGTTTCTTATTGATCCTTGCACTCACACTATTGCCAGGTATGCCAGAGGGGACTGAGGCTGTTATTGGGGTTGAGAGGCGGAGTAACAGACTGAACATACTTAAGCGGCTCACATCTAAATACCCCTAGATGTTAGAGGACTAGCAGCTATTCATCATCACAGGTGCACTAAGACTAATCAAGGAACAATGCAACTGATAAAAGAGGACTATTCCCTCATGGTCTTAACCCCAATCTGGCACACCTCAGGATAACATGCACACCAGACTTCTTTATAAGGCTCTGAGGAAGAGGAAAATCATTGAAACGCGTCAGCATGCCGTAACACCTGTCAGCCCTTTGGGATCGTCCCAAGAGGAATGATATGATGTGATTTTAATTATTTTATCAAATGTGAGTACGCTACCTACTTCTATCATTTAATCGATTCTTTACCAAGGATAATGCACCAGGCCACGTGCCATCTATTTCTTTCCATGTTCTAGCACTCTGGCTCCCCCAAGTTGACTGAGGCAGCGGGGCGTGCACTGTCCATACAAGTATATGAACAGAAGCATTATGTCCACACCCAGGCCCACTGCAGAGCGCAGGAGATTTATTTGTTCATGTTAGTAATCAGCGGCTATTTTTAGATCTGATCGCTGTATGAATGTCAATGGGCCCAAAAAAGTGTCAAAAATGTCCGACACGTCCGCCACAATACCACAGTCCTGATAAAAATCGCAAATCACCACCATTACCATTAAAAAAAAAAAAATAGTAAAAACATAAATGAATTCTCATGGTTTGTAAACTTTTGTGCAAACCAATCAATAAACACCGACTGGGATTTTTTTTGCTACAAATATGTAGAAAAATATATATCAGTCAAAACTGATGAATACATTTTGGTTTTTATATACTTTTTTTGGATATGTATTTTAGCAAAAAGTAAGAAATATTGTTTTTTTTGCAAAATTATCGCTATTTTTTTTGTTTATAACGGTGATCATAAGTGATGCAGAGGTGATCATATACCACCAAAAGAAAGCTCTATTTGTGGGAAAAAAAGGATGCCAATTTTGTTTGGGTACAACGTCGCACGACCGCGCAATTGTCAGTTAAAGCGACGCAGTGCCGAATTGCAAAAAGTGCTCTGGTCCTAATGTGGGAAATCCTTCCGTTGCTGAAGTGGTTAAAGGCAGAAAAATAAACTCACCAAAGTCAGGATCAGGAGAGGAGCCTTTGCACATAAAAAAATGCTTAAAAGTGCCTAATGTGCATAAACGCTAGGCACGTCTATGCGCGTTCATGAGTTAATACATTCTAATGGCCAGCCTAAATGAACACTCTAGCCAATACAATGCATTGACACCAGACATGTAAACTTGTGTTAACACATTTTTTTACTGCATTCTTCTGCTGCTAAACTCCTGTAGGATAGATGTCATAGAGAATCCAGTGTGCATGTGGCCTAAAGATCAGCATAAATGGAATGGATACAAATGGACGACATCCGTTACATCTGTTCAGATCCATCTAAATGTCAAAGGGTGCAGTCTTCTCAATTTAAAAATTAGACATGGATATAAGTCCATGCAAACACGTGATCATCCGTTTACATCTGCAAGCCCATGGAAATGAAAGCGTCATTAAACCCATAACTAAAAATGTATTATATTACAGCTTACCAATCATTAGATGTGGTGACTGCACTGGTTTTCTTTTCTTTGGCTTTTTTCCTCTGAGCGCACAATGCACTCCAAGCACAGAGGCCAGACAAGCCCAGAGTTCCGTACTAAAGATCAGTCACTGTGAAGCCCACCCCTGTGCTTTTTCTCTCAGAGAGAGATAAATACACAAGTGTGTGTAAAAAAAAAAAAAAAAATAATAATAATAATAATAGTTAAAAATTAAAGAAAAAATTATTAGATCAAGGCTTGATCTAGGTCAGTGCCAGGGTTATTGTTTGGGTCAAGTAAAGGTTAAGGTCAGGGTCAAAGTTCAGGATCAGTATATTGGGCAGGGTTTTTTTTTTTAATTAGTTTCAGTGTCAGTTAGTGTCAGTGTCAGTGCGTTTTAGGTAGGATAAAAAAAATCAAAATGTGCACTATTGTTTCTGGGCTGTACTACAGATACAAACAACAACTAACTATCGCTGCAACTGTTGGGAGCAGGAGAATTTATTTTGGGTTGTTCTTTGGTGGTAGGTTATGGTAGTAACAATAAATATACATCTAAATTTAAAATATGGCCACTATTTCTTTGATAATAAAAAAAAAATCAGGATATATCCATTACCATTTATCACCAAATGAAAGCCCAATTTGTCCTGAAAAACACAAGCTATAATCCACCTGGATACACAAAGTAGTTGTTAATGATATGTACGGTTTTATTTAACACATGTCAAAGTTGCAAAACTGTGCTTAGGCATGAACATTTGTTTTACCCTTAGGCACAAATGGGTTAAATACTCACTGTAGAATCACTAAAATGTTTATTATACATAGTTACATAGTTACATAGTTAGTCAGGTTGAAAAAAGACACAAGTCCATCCAGTTCAACCAAAAAAAAAAAAGTATATACACACATACATATATATATATATATATATATATATATATATATATATATATATATATACACATACATATATATATATATATATATACATATACATACATACATACACACATATATACATATATATATATATATATACACATACATATATACACACACACACACACACATACACATACATATATATACATATACATATATACACATACATATACACACACACATATATATACATATATATATATATACATACACATATACATACACACATACATATTATGTTATGTTAAATATATATTTAAATGTGGATTTGTTCTGTAAAACTGTATGCAGTGTTTCATCTTCATAATGTGACCTATAAGAGATTGTTTAAAGTGTAACTTCACTTTTATGGTTAAAAATAGCAAATAAAAAAAGGTATATTGTAATTGAATGTTATTGTTAATTACCTTTCCTTTTCAATCTGCAGGGCTGAAATTTTCTGTAAAACGCAACATAGCAACTTGGAAGTATTCTGTGTACTAAGATACAAGGCAGATTTTGGGCATCCCCTTCAACAAAAATGTAGTGAGATATCCCCGAAGCGAAATCACATCACAAAGGGATGCAGACCCTCCCTCCTTCCTCATTAGAACTCTGCAAGTGCAACAGCTGATTGATAATTATAAAATCACTCCCATTCACATTGCACAAGGACACAAACAAACATACAAACTACAGCTAGAGTAACTTATTATATGGTGTTGCAAAACATTTCAATGTGAGCATATTTCTATAGGTAGTGAAAACCTTGAGCAATTACTGTTTAAAACACCAATTTTAGGATTGTTTAACTTTTTTATTTTGCCTCTAATTGGCCGTCAATGTTAGCTTATTTGTCCATGTACACATAGGGGTTTAGAGGCAGAAAAAATTCACTGTCAGCGTGTTCAGGAGCAACAGCTCACGTGACACGCCTAACTGAATCTAAACACGCCTAAATGCGTTTACATAAATGCAGCTTTAGATGAGTTTTTGATGTTGCTTTTCTCCTTCCAGGAGAAAGGTGTTCAGGAGAACTGGCAAATGGTCAGTGTGCATGAGGTCTTATGGTGCACTGATGCAGATGAGGCCCAAATGACCTCAGGATGGCACTGTACACCTGCACCCTGCCCTTATTAACTGTAATTAGTGAACTGCTGCATGTTGCTTTTAAATATAACCAACATTCTAAGATGGCCATGCAAAGTACAGTCTGATTGTATAATTTCTGTACAGCTACCCCTGTGTTTACCAATAGCTATAAAGTGTGAGGGCCTATATATCCTATCCATTCAAATGATATGCAATCAGATTGAGCCTTGTACTGCATGGAAAACACATTGGAAGTTGGATTGTGTTGCAATATTTTCTCTGTCACATGCTTGGTATATATTCTCCATTCATTTACTCATACCAGCAGAAATGTGCCCATTTGCTGAACATGAATTAAGCTGAATAAAAAAAAAAATGAGTATACTTTTTTCCGCTAAAGTAAATAGTGTCATACTTTTGAAAATAGCTTCTGTGGTTGAGATGTGGTATTGAACAATAAGATAGCAGGGCATTTTTTTTAAATATATGTAACTTCTAAATGAAATAGGCACTAAACTGGAAGCTGTGCCCAAAAATAGCAAAAAACTAGTGACCAGTATTATCTGTAAGAAGCTGATCTTTTCCCCACTATTGATTTACCATGCCTTGTTCTGCATTTTGTCTGTCTGTGTGATGGAGGCCATCTTGGTAGAGTTGCTTGGCTTTCCTTCCTCATGTTAAAGCTGCCCCCCTGATGGCTAGTGATTTAAAGGCTGATGGAGAAATAAAATGGCAGCAATAGAAGAGGTTTAATAAACAGAGATCCAGAGAACGGATGAAGCAGAATCAGATAGATGCTTGTTTGCAGGTAACTTTCTCTCCAGCAAAAAGAACAGGGAGCAGCACAATATGGAGTCACAAACAAAACTTGTAATCCTGCGCTCAGAGGGGAATGACGTTCTAGTTTGATACTTCTGTATTAGAAATGTTAAAAAAAGGCACTTGGGTAATGAGCCGCCTTGCTGCCACTGTTGAACCGGGGATAGGCCAGGATACTATGATGAAAACAGAAAACAATGGCGCACTGGCCTAGCGCATTACCTTTGACAAAGCCTTTATTAAAAGATTAAAAGAGATATACTCACAAATGAGCTTTCAAATAAGCATTTCAAACAATTGTGAAGTCCTGCCCGTTCATCGACACATCATGTCTGGCTGGTCCTCACATCATGAAGGCGCCATTGTTTTCTGTTTTCATCATAGCAGCACAATATGGACATCATAAAATCTCACTCCAAATCTCATCAAACTATTTTCAGACTCATTTCAGAGTCACACTGCCTTGCATCTGGTGCAGCAGACATACAACTTTCAAACAGTAAGCACGGGAATGCCTAGATACAGAAATTGGTCTGCTATTTTTCAGATGGAATTCCAGGCAAAATGTAAATTTTCAGGGCACTGCTGTGGAACAATAACATTTCTAGATGTCTCCGATAACATAGCAAATCTTCACTTTTTGAGCTCAGGTCCAACAGGAAAATAAAAAAGCCTTTATGCTTTTTATAAATAAATACACTGGTTGGCATCAAAATTGAACGCAATGCTGATATAGCGAAGCTGGTCAATTACTTATGTGTTATGTTGACTTAAGAAAGCAGTATGTCCTTATGAAATAAGAGACAAGGGGGGAAATTTAATGAAGCTGGAGCACTCACTGGTAGCTGCTAACATCAGCTTGTCCAATTAAGCTTTGACAATAAAAGCTTGAAGCTGATTGGTTTCTATGCAGAGCTGCACCAGATTTTGCATGCTTCGGTTTTAGTCATCTCCCTCATGGTTTCAGAACAGCACAGAAATATTTTTGATGTCAGCATTGTATTGTTCATCTCCTTTTTCTTTAATCTACCATATACACATTTTCTGTGGTTTTGACATTCAGCCCTGCACCTGTTTTATGAACAGAAGCACAAATGTGTACATATTGCATGGCACAGATATCGTCACATTTCTATGCAAATGACACTTGCTTCTAAATAGAAACTATGGTAAAACAGAAGTTAATGTCACAGTGATATACATTTAAAAGCTTCCGTATCTTAAAAAACGGTTTCAACTGCACTTAAATGTCAACTGGTTATATTTATTTTGAATGCATCCAAACAAGTACAAGTCTAGAAAGCAAACACTTTGCTTACTTTAGATAGCAATACAAACTATAGAACAGTGTTCAGCAAGCTTTCCACATCAAGTTCCATTTTTACAAGCATCAGAAAACAAGTGTGCCAGTTGAAAAAGCACCAATGTCAAACCAATGTCTTATATTTAAATTTTTAGTTCTTCTAATGGGAAGTTAAACTGTCATCAGCCCTGGATTTCAGTGCCTTTAGACCTCAGAGCAGCCCCAATGCATGCACTTCAAAACGTAGGTCAACCCCAAGCATGCACCTTAAAAACTCAGATCAGCCCAATGCATGCACTTCAAACCTCAGATGAGCCCCACTGCATGCACCTTTAGACCACAGATCAGGCTCAATGCATGTGCCTTGAGACCTCCGATCAGCTCCAATGCATGCACTTCAAACCTTAGATCAGCCCCAATGCAGGCACCTTCAGACCTCAGATCAGGCCCAATGCATACACCTTTAGACCTCAGATCAGGCCCAATGCATTCACCTTCAGACCTCAGATTAGGCCCAATGCATACACCTTCAAACCTCAGATCAGGCCCAATGCATTCACCTTCAGACCTTAGATCAGTCCCAATGCATGCACTTCAATCCTTAGAACCACACCAGTGCGGGTAGATTCACAGCTTAGATCATCCCCAATGCATGCCCCTCAAACCTCAGATCAGCCCCAATGCACAAATGTACTTCAGGTCCCAGATCAGCAACAATGCATGCATAGCCAACACTTCAAAGAAATGTTCAGGGATACCTTTTTTGCTGTGCATCCAGTAAGCCATTGTTGGTGGAGAATGTACTGTAATTAGGAGTGGGGCATTCATTTAAAATGGGTGTGGTTCTACAAGAGGCATATAATTCCCTGATGCCATGCTTAAACTGTTTGCTGACCATATACTGTACAGTATATATATGGTGGGAAGTTAACTTCCCTGTGCAGAATCATGTACCTTGATTACCAGCATCAGGTGCTAGAACAAGCGTTTCAGCACCCAGCACCAAAACATGGATCATTCAAATCCCTGGAAAGTCCCACAAAATTTGGAATGGTTACAAGTATGCAATTTAAAGGAGATCAGAGAGTGCAGGAGGGCCTTGTAATAGGAGAGTGATTAAATGACCCATACATAACCAGTTTAAAGTTCATAAACAGTTTAAAAATAAATACTTTTCCCTAATTACTTTTTAATGAATAAAGCCTCGTACACACACGCCGATTATTATACGACCGTATGTCCAACTTTTGTCCAAATTGGCTGCCCGTGGTTTTGTCTAGCGTACTGACAGTAGTCAAGTAATCGCCTGACAAAGGCGAACGTAGTGATGTATTAGGAGCGTATAAAGAGGGAGTTCAGGTGAATGTGAATTGTGAATTACGGATGCAGTTTTACAAAAACAAACACTTCCTGGATTCCGAGCATGCGTGTTTGCACTTCCAGCTTTTGCATGGCCAAATTCTGTACAAACAAGCTGAAAATTGGCCAACGCCTTGTTGGTAGACAAAAGTTTTCTAGTCTTCACATACAACTTCTGTTGGACGATAATTGAAAATTGTATGTCGAATCGTGTGTACTAACAGTCGGATTATGGGACCAAAGGCTGTCGTACGACTGTTGTTGGCCAATAATCATACCTTGTGTATGGGCCTTTAGGGTGCTGACTGGCTGACTGGTGGGCGGATAGGCTTCCTTGGTGCAGCACAGCAACATCCTCAGCCAGGAAGTAAAAAAACCTGTGTTCTGTGAGTGATGAAATGTTTTGGAACCAATAAATTGGTTTCTATCAAATAACAAGTGTCTTATATTTTAGATTGTGTTCACTTGCATTATAAATGTTCTCAAAAGTTCACTTCAACATGTTAAATTTTCAAAGGAAACCAAATTGTACTTCTAGAGCTGGAGCAGTGCCTTTTGAAATAAATGACTGTTATGGTAACAATTCTAAACCTGCATTTTTCCAAAGAGCCCATTAAGATTTACCATCAATAACTCGGTTCAGCTCATAACTTTGTTTTGCTGGATTCCATTTAGAGGGCCAGAGGCTGTTTACAATAAAAGGATACATGCATTAGAATTATCTTGAGTGTCTGTATAACAGGAACTTGCACTCCTTGTAAGGCGATTATAAATTGATTTGCATCTTGTGTCTTCTATTCAGGTAACAAGCTGAGATTAGGAGCACTCTCTTAAAGGGAGTACTCCTAATCTCAGTTTTTTTTACCTGTATAAAAGACACCTGGACAAAATTGTTGACCTACTCAAGGCTGGAATGGGCACAGGTATATCTTTTCTCTGTTATATACAGGTCAGTGACCAGATCTGAACCTAGTCGCTCTTGTGGTTTTATGCCCCAGGTTGACATGGTGTCCACCATAGCATTTGCAGTGGCAAGGCAGTGTAGGACTGGCCAGAAGAAGGATTACTTTGACAGAACTGGCCAGCTTAAACATGTATTGCAATATATGTGAACTAAATATCCCTATTCTACATTGCATAGTTTGCTGGGAAGGTTGTAGCAGTGTGCAAAGGGTCCATCTGGTATTTGTGGGCTACAAGACCTTCGCCAAGCACCTTGGTGAGAGGGTGACAACAATTGGTGTGATTATTCGCAAAAGGAAGAAACACAAAATACCTGTCAATATCCCTCGGTTTGGGGCTCCATGCGAGATCTCACCTCTTGGAGTTTCAATGGTGATGAGAACGGTGAGGAATAAGCCCAGAACTACACGGGAGAATCTTGTCAATCCTTGATCTCAAGGCAGCTGGGACCATAGTCACCAAGAAAACAAGTGGTAATACACTACGCCATGAAAGACTGAAATCCTGCAGCACCTGCAAGGTCCTCATGCTCAAGAAAGCACATGTACAGACCCGTCTGAAGTTTGCTAATGTACATCTGAATGATTCAGAGGAGAACTGGATGAAAGTGTTGCGGTCAGATAAGAACAAAATCAAGCTGTTTGGCATCAACTCAACTTGCTGTGTTTGGAGGAGGAGGAATGCTGCCTATGACCCCAAGAACACCATCCCTACTGTCAAACATGAAGGTAGAAACATTATACTTTGGGGGTGTTTTTCTGTTAAGGGGACAGGACAACTTCAACGCATCAAAGGGACAATGGACAGGGCCATGTACCATCAAATCTTGGGTGAGAACCTCCTTCCCTCAGCCAGGGCATTGAAAATGGGTCATGGATGGCTATTCCAGCATGACAATGACCCAAAACACAGCCAAGGCAACAAAGGAGTGGCTTAAGAAGAAGCACATTAAGGTCCTGGAGTAGCCTAGCCAGTCTCCAGACCTTAATCCCATAGAAAATATGTGGAGGAAGCTGAAGGTTTCGAGTTACCAAACATCAGCCTTGAAACCTTAATGACTTGGAGATGATCTGCAAAGAGGAGTGGGACAAAATCCCTCCTGAGCTGTGTGCAAATCTGGTGGCCAACTACAAGGAACGTCTGACCTCTGTGATTGCCAGCAAGGGTTTTTCCACCAAGTACTAAAGCCTCGTACACACACGCCGATTGTAGGATGACATCCAACTTTTGTCCAAATTGGCTGTCGGCGGTTTTGTCTAGCACACTGACGGTACTCAAGTAATCTCCCAAAAAAGCCGAACGTAATGACATGTTACGAGTGTATAAAGAGGAAGTTCAGGTGAATGTGATTTGTGAATTAGGAATGCAGGTTTACACGACCAAACACTTCCTGGATTCCGTGCATGCCTGTTTGTACTTCCAACTTTTGTTGGCCAACTTCTGCACACACGAGCCAACAATCGGCCAACACGTTGTTGGCCAGCAAAAGTTTTCTAGTCTTGTCAGCCAACTTCTGTTGGACAACAATAGGAAATCGGCTGTCGAGTTGTGCGTACTAACGGACGGATTATCGGCCAACAGGCTGTTGGACGACTGTTGTTGGCCGGTTATTGTGCCGTGTACTAGATTGAACTAGATGGATTTGTGTCTTTTTTCAACCTGACTAACTCTGTAACTATGTAAGTCATGTTTTGCGAAGGGGTCAAATACTTATTTCACTCATTAAAATGCAAATCAATTTGTAACTTTTTTGAAATATCGTTTTTCTAGATTTTTTGTTATTATTCTGTCTCTCACTGTTAAAATAAACCTACCATTAAAATTATTGACTGATCATTTCTTTGTAAGTGGGCAAACGTACAAAATCAGCAGGGGATCAAATACTTTTTTCCCTCACTGTACATATTTATGTTGACCATTTTAAATTAAGGGAAGATCTAATACTGATCTAAGAGGTAAGTTAGGTGTCAAAAGCTTTGTACATGATCAGTATGTACCTGCAACAATACTGTATAGTAATTAATTCTGAAACAAAATGTTTTATTACTAGTTACAGAAAGGGTGGGGGAATACCACTGAGCTACCTTATGTATCTACTGTATGTGAGCGCTAGGATTTTTGCATTCTCTCAACAAGAAATGGCCTCTCTGTTTTTAACTAACAAGGCAGAAGGTCTGGCATAACTGTTTTTGCAAATTAGATATGAGAGAATAGCACCTTAACCACAAGTTTAATACAGAGGGCTGAGCTGTCAAATGTAAACAGGAATGTTAGGTTTATTACAGCCTCATGAAAACATTTAATATATAAAAATATCAAAGAGCAATATGAGTGGAGTGTTGAAGTAATGCATTCAAACTGCAGTATGGGAGGCATCATCCCTGTATCTACATTATAACTGCATTACAAGAATAATATAAATGGGACTTTAATAATGCCTCTGACAGATAAAACAATCAACGGTTACAATTCTTTACAGTATTTCAATACAAAATTCCATATTTAAAAAAAGCCTTAAGGGCAGTAACAGCAAACATTAAAATACAAAACACAAGATGAGACTCGGGGTGAAGATACAATAAGATCAATATGCCCGATCAATTCTGAATATGAGGTTAATGTGTGGGTCTATGCATTTTGCACAATAACTTGCTTCCTCATGAGCTTTAAGAGCCTCAGATATATCGAATTTATGTTTTGGCAATGTGCACTATACTGTACAAAAATATATAAAAAATAAATCAAATGTATATGCAACACATATACTGTATAATGAATTTATACACAGCATAATACATAATAATGGTACATCCTACCTACCACACAGCAAACAGAAAAAAAGATCATATAGAACAATTAGGATATACCAAAATTTTTTCTTGTTAAGGGGCCCATGGAGGGACCCCAGAGACCCCACAATATCTTCAAGAGGAGGGGAAGAAAATGGGGCTTCTAACATCAATGGCAGTCTCTCCATCACATAAATATCCCCCAGAGATAATAATGAGTTAGTCTCGCGAAAATATATAGGGGCTAATAGGAAAACCTCTAAATGTTACCCCACTAACCAGACCAGAACATACTAATGAGGACATGTCTTAGCGACTGATAATTCCTGGTCCTGGACCTATAAATACAACCAGTAATTATTTGGGTTGGAGCATGCCTTGAGGGCAACTATTTCTTAAGGCTGGAGCTAGTTAAACTATGACCTTGGCATGAAATTTGGTTCAAAGCTACCATATATGTTACCATATCTAACGGCATGAAATCCAAGCCCCTCTCTCTTCCATGTGTTTGAAAATAAAGATTGTCCAAAAATTTGAAAAAGTTATGAATGAATATGAATCTGATGTAGTTGAGTCAGAAGTTAATTTGTTTAATTGCCATCAGGCAGCTGTACACAAGAAAGATCTGACTGCTTCTATGCCCTTTTCATTTGGAATATTTGAATAAAAAAAGAAGTGTTAGCCAACATCTCTGAGTGGACCAATTGATAGGGGTGCAATTGTTGAGATTTGTGGTATCCCTAAGATATGAAGTTCAGCCCCAACTAGCTGGCCAATAGAAGGGATAGAGCAGGGTTTTTCAACCTTTTTTTCAGTTAAGGCACCCTTTAGAATCATGCACAATTCCAGGGCACACCAGTCTGTGGACTCATTCACACTAGGAGGTGTATCCGAGCGTACACACTTTTTTTGCACATTCCCACACTGCTCTACATGGAAAATGACAAAAGCAGAGGGTTGGGTAGGGGCCAACCCAGGAAAGAAGCCATCAAAGGGGTATTATAAAAAAATATTGGGTACTTTATTGAATAATTAATTGCAAACACTTGAATCACCAACACCAAATCTAGTTAAAATGGGACAACGTTGTCTCAAGCACAGACACACATAAAGACAAGACATTGACAAACCACAGTCTACAAAACTGCACAAAGGTAGGCTCATGAATAGTAAATTGGAGAGTAAAGGGGGGGGGCTAACTTCAGTGCAGGATGGACCCAGTCCAGAAAGGCCAAAAGAGATTGATGTAGTGGAATCAGTGCAGGGTAGCCTGTGTAGCAATCATAGATATAGTCTCATACTGGTTGACAGGCCATTTAGACTTAGTCAAATTATGGTCATAAAAGTTAGTCAATAGCCAAGGACTGGCTGTTTAGGCAGCAGAATTACACTTAGTATTGCAATAGATGTTCACCGCTGATGCGGGATACTCACATCAGTTAGACCTCCTTCCGGGAAAGCAATGTTGAGCAAAAATTGGGGTTGCTAGCAGTTTTCTGGTTTATTTAGATTTTATGCGGAAAATGGTGCAGCTACACATACTGCACACACTTACCAGCCCATGGAATCCAGCACTGCCTTCCCTGCAGTCGATTCTTCACCGGGCTTCCTCTGTCCAGCACTGACATCTTGGATTTGCATGCCTAGCACATGCCTAGCGCATGCAGTCCCAGCCAGCTTCCCAATGCTCATGCTTGAGGCACAGTGGAACTGGTCCTGGAGACTCCTGGGTGCTGTGACATTTTTCAGGGCAGGGAAGTGGGGGGAGTTTTCTAGATGAGACTTAAGGAAGTGGAAGCCCGTACCTGTCCAGGTAGAACACTAAGAAGAAAAGTACATGCTCCCAAAAAAATAGAAAAAAAATAACACTGCAACACTGCAAATGTGTTAGAGGTGGTGGGAGGATGCATGGTACTTTTAAGAGAAGGTATCCCTATGATGGGAACAGAGCCACTTTGTAACCCACACTATCCAAAGCCAAAAAGGGTTGGCTTTTGTTTTATTTTAGCTAATTTCATTAATCTAAGGAATATAAACAAATACATAAAAATAATGTTAACATATACCAGTTTACATATTTCTAATATTTCAAATCAAATAAAATAAAAACTGACCAAAAGCCTCTAAAGATTTCCATTAACAAATTGTTTAGTTCATTGTGAAATATGAGCTGACCAGAGAGTACTAAAAAAGGTAACAGTGTAAACTGAATGCAAATAATATTGTAACTATTAAGCGGTAGGTATTAATTAATTGTATCTCTCTTAAAAAAAAAAATGCATCTTGAATGAGATATCATCAGCTTAGGTTAACAATAGGATATTTAGGGAAAAAGCCTAAGAGGCTGTATTTAGATCATTTTAATGCCAAGGTGGTAAACTCCTAGATTAGCTGCTTCTCCTTCAAGACCAGATGTACTGACTGACCACTTTTAGGAGCTCTTAATTAGGCATCAGACAGGCACAATGGATTAATAAATGCTGACTCTAGCAATGCTAATATTTTCTGTTTAGAGTAAGTCTATACTAGTGATTTGAATAACCAGCTGGCTTCTTATATCTCTTTGAGACTAACAGCAATATTCCCCTGCAGTAGTTCCCCTCTTGCAAGGCTTAGGTACCATGCTATTCATCTTACAAGCAGAAATGCAAAAATCAAATAGTGTGTTTACGTTACGTTTACGGCTTTTAAGAGACTAATTTTTAAAACATGCAATATAAAATAATTTAACAAAAAATGCCAATTTAAATAACGGACTATGCAAAAAATAAATCTTTCAATGAATACATAAACAGAACATTGAATAGAGGTTTGAATGTGGATGAACATGTACACTGTATATTTATGGACATGCACACATGGTCAATGTTTTTTTTCCTTAGCTGTTAATCAGCCTCACACATTGAAATGTGATATTTTAGCCCAATCTTGTCAAACACTTTTATTTCATATACATTTTTGGGATCTGTTTTTTGTGAAAAGCGTGCAGATAAGGAGATACTAGAAGTATGGGTTTGATTTCCTTTGATTTTGAACAAATTCCAAAAACATGTTTTCCAAAAAGCATATTAACAGCCTGTGTTACCTTTAGTACTGGGGAATTAATTGAAAGCATCACCCAAAAAGGAGCACACACCCTCAAAGCACTGGAGCCCCAATGTCCTGCATTGGTCATCACCCCCCCCCCCCCCACACCACACCACACACATTCACAGAAGGCCATTTTATTAGTTTACAGGCTAATGGATAATATATTAACTAACACTGCATACATAAAAACAATCAGTCTGGTGTGCATGATATGAGGGATAAGGGGGGCACACTATTTTTATATATTCTAATGGCTAACAAAATGCATTTAAAATGTTATCACTTGCAATCAGAAGCTGGTGTGCTCGAGGATGTTATCCACCACGTATGCTAAATCATGTACTGCTATGTTGTGAATAGCCCAGACAGCCAATGTGAACTGATCCTGATATTTAGTTCTATTCAGATCTATTTTCTGAAAGCGCATGACCTGTAGAATAAAAAAAGTGCTACTGGTTTTTTTTGGGCCCCACAAAAATTGTGCAAATGTCCATCAAATCGCTATTTTCACTACAAATACACTGAAATCATTATTAGTGCACATAAACACAACATAGTAACATAGTTAGTCTGACTAAAAAAAGACCAAAAAAAAGTTCAACCAATAGAAGGAAAAAAATACATAACTTATAACATTCCTGCTAAATTTCTACTAAAGCATCATTCACATGTGGCATACTAAAGTGTACGCCTTTGGAGGGCCATGTTACCTGCACAGGGATGCACAAATATTCCATGCATCTCCATGCACGCAGTCCCATTTACATCAATTGGGATGCAACGGCTGCACAGGCATAGCCACTGCTCCCAATCTGACATCCGTGTGGGTGTGGGTGCACGACCCCGAACACAAACAGTGTGAGGTCAGGGACATTGAAACATTAACCGGACCTACCTGGATGTCAAATTGGGAGCAATGGCTCTGTTTGTGCAGTAGTAAAATTCCAAAATGCATCAATGGGATTGCCTGGACAGGGATGGACGTAATATTTGTGCATCCCTGTACAGGTAAACACGGCCTTGCAGGGATGTACTGTGTATGCCCTGTGTGAACAAGACCTTAGGGCCCTTTCACACGAGCAGACCGATCAAGTCCGCCTGTCCGTTTTTCAGGTGGACCTGATTGGACCACCCTTTGTTCTATATGAAAACAAAAAAAGCAAAGAATTACCCCTAGGACTTTTTAGGCATGGGTTCCCCAAATGGACAAGAGTAACTGAGTATAAAATATAGAAATGTATTTATATGTCATATATATGGAGAGGCTGATGTAAATGGACATGTGTCCGTTTACACCCGCCTGCATCCGATCTGATCCGGTCTGCCAAAAACAGATGGATGGGGACCTGTCTCCATCCATCTAGCAGATCGAATTTGTATCCATTTCCATCCAACCGCCCCATTGAGAACAGCGAGCTGTGTCTGTGTCCACTCTGCATCACCGGGGATCACACAAACCTGTCATGCACCTGCTCAGTGGGGGATCTGTCCGCTGATCCCCGCTGAGCAGACACATCTGCTTGACAGACTTGTGAAAGGGACCTTACTATGTTTTTTTTTCTTAACTTTTTTTATTTTTTTACAATTATATTTTTTAATATTCTTAACTTTTTTTTGGGGGGTCTTTGGTGAGATATCAGAGGTCTTAACAGACCCCCATATCTCTTTTTTGAGACAGAGAAAGGGACTGTAGACTCCTTATCCATTCATAAACTGACACTTGGTAATATTTGGTTTACTATGCTCAGCTGTCAGTGGACACAGGAGCGATCGGTATTGATCGCTAGTGATCATTGCCTGTGTCCATTGTAGTACAGGGAGAGGGCTTGTAAAGACATGTTAGCAAGCCCCAACCTCACCCACACTGCCCCCCCTCCCCTTACTCTTTAGCCTGTAAGCTTGCCAGGGCAGCAGCTGCAGGCAGTGGGAGGGGAGGAATGGAATGCAGAAGATGCTGGCCAGATCAGGGATGGATCGGAGGCACGGGCGAATGGTTCGGCCTGAGCATGAGTTTAGGCTGGACATTGGCTGTTCACCAAAAAAACGAATTATCAGGGTGTTCGACCGTTTGTTCGGCCCACTAACAACCACAATGCACTGTGCCGCCGCACAGTGCATTGAAAGCCCTGATTGGCTGAAGCAGTGAAAGCTTCACCCAGGGTACAGAGCACTGTCAGAACCATGACTGGACACTGTCATGATGACTGTATCTAATCATGGCTCATTGCTCTTAGTCCCGCCCCACATTATAAGAGTATTTTTTCAATAGGGGCCATTTTCAGTGTTATTTTGGCGTGGCGAGAGATAGAACAGGGCTCTGTTCAGTGCTACTAGACAGTTAGTGTGCTATTGTGATTCTATTGTCAGTTTAGAATATTAGTTTAGTGCCACTCTAGGGATAGTTATTTGTGAGTGTAGTGACGACCATTCATCTTTACATTAGTGTGCATCTAGTGACATTTAAGCTAGTGTCTGTATAATGACTGTTTAACACCATATAATTCATTGTGCTACTGCAAGTTTAACGCTAGTTCTGTGCGTTACTGCAAGTTTAACGCTATATATTTCATTGCATTGCTGCAAGTTTAACACCATATATTTCATTGGGTTACTGCAAATTTAACGCCATATAGTTCTGTGCGTTACTGCACGTTTGATGCAGTATATTGTAGTGTATCCATGGAGTGTGTCTGTGTAGTGAGTACTCATATTTAAGTGCACCAAACACCATTTTCCATTGATTAAAGTGCATCCACGTACACATTTACCTATCTTTATTACATTTGGTTAATAAGCATCCCCCCCCCCATCATGTCTGGGAGGACAAGGAGAGGCAGACATTTCCATGGCACTGTAAGGGGTCCAGCAGTGTATGTGTCCACAGGTAAAGGTGGAGGTGGTCATCATTTCCTCTGTTTAGTGATGTAGCCCGTGCTATCCAGCCACAGCATGCAGAGGTGGTGGGGGACTGGCTTACTAAACTGTCCTCATCCTCCTCATCTTCCATCACCCAAGCAGAGACTAGTACGCAGTCCCCTGCAGCTGCCAGAGTGGCTAAACGTGCCTCCTTTTCCACAGCTATTCCTGCCATAGCCCAGCATCAGGCATGGAGGAGAGCAGAGTTATTTGAACACAGCGTCAGCCACTTGCTCCTTGACGATGCACAACCATTACTCGATGAAGATGTTGGTTCTGAGGTTGAGGAAGGCAGGAACATAAGCCTACAGAAATGGGAGAACACTGGTACACAAATTGGCATTCATGTTCCCCCAGCCTCAACGTATTGCCAAGTTGTCTCCAGTGGTAATGAGGATGGAGGAGATGATGATGATGAGGTCACTGACACGACTTGAGTGCCAGATAGAGCAGAGGAGGAAAGTAAGGGTGAGCCACAACCCCAATGAAGTAGCCATCATGGAAGACCAGAGAGCAGCCACCCTATTCCATCACATTGTGGAGCTGTTATCTCCCAGCCCACTTACCACAGCTCAGCTGTCTGGGCCTTTTTTAGTACATGTGCAGCCGATCGCACTGTTTCTATTTACAATGTTTGTCTCAAGCACATCAAACGTGGCAAAAACACCAGCCATTTGGGTACCACCCACATGCTTGACAAGGCATTTAACCTCCCACCACTCAGCCTGTTGGGAAGAGCACCTAAAAGCCACACAAAAGGGGCACAGATCTGTCCCTCCTCCTTCTTACTCACCTCAGTCTGCCCCTACTATACCTCATGACTTCTCAGCAGCCTCCATTGACAGGGATGATGGTATAGTGCAGGGTGTCCCGGGTCCTTGCAGCACATTTGCCAGCAGCACACCACCAGCTGTAGACTATAGCTGGCAAATTTCTCTGCCCCATCTGCTGCAGCGGAGAAAAAAATCAGTCCTTGGCACGCACATGCCCAGCGTCTAAGCTGAAGGCTTGTCAAAGCTGCTGGCTCTCCAACCTCTGCCTTTCCGCCTGGTGCATTCTGCTCCCATCCAGAATGTGCTGTACCACAATGTCAGGTTCCAGTCACTATTTATTTTCACGTAAGGCCATTCCATCTCTCTACCATCACATGGAAGGCAATGTTGTGGCATTGTTGGACAAGGCAGTCAGCCACAAAGTTCACGTTACTGCTCACACGTGGTCCAGAAAGCATGGGCAGGGACAATATATTTTGTTCACAGCACACTGGGTAACTCTGCCTGCAACTAGGAAGAATGCAGAACAGGGCTCAGTGCTGCATATTGTTGTGCCCCCATGTTTCCATACAGCTGGTGATGATGTGAGATTTATCAGCTCTACCCCCCCTCCTCCTCCTCCATGCCCTCCTCTGCTGAATTATCCTATGAATCTCAAGTACCCCCTAAGTGTTCAAAGGGTTATTCAATGAGTCAGGCTAAAAGGTGCCATGCAGTGCTTCAGCTAGTGTGTTTAGGGGACAGGAACCATACCGGTGCAGAGATTATTGCAGCTCTTCAGGGACAGGCCCAGAGGTGGTTCATGCCACGCCAGCTGGAGCCAGGAATGGTGGTGTGCGATAATGGCACAAACCTCCTGTCCACCCTTAGACAGGGAAAGTTGACACATATGCCATGCCTGGCGCATGTCCTCAATTTGGTGGTGCAGCGTTTCCTAAATAGGTACCCAGGGTTGGAAGATCTGCTAAAGCAGGCCAGAAGAGTCTGTAGCCATTTCAGATGGTCATTTACAGCCAGTGCTCAGTTGGCTGAAATTCAGCATGAATTCCACCTGCCCATAATCCGTCTGATTTGTTGCATACCCACCAGTTGTAACTGGACTTTGGCAATGCTTCAGCGACTGCACATACAGCAGAGGGCCGTCAACAAGTACCTGTGAGTTTATAGCACAACGACAGTCTCAGGCCGGCTAGGCTTTTTTTCCCTATTCCAATGGCTGGTCATAAGGAATTCATGCAC
The DNA here is from genome assembly GCA_018402905.1 of Glandirana rugosa. Taxonomy (NCBI): domain Eukaryota; kingdom Metazoa; phylum Chordata; class Amphibia; order Anura; family Ranidae; genus Glandirana; species Glandirana rugosa. Next base: position 181,972 of record BLSH010264468.1, read on the forward strand.
TGTACTGTCACTATTTGAGAAGGCCACAAGGATGGTGAGCCGTGACAATGCACGCATTAGTATCACAATCCCTGTTGTGTTCCTGCTAGAGTAGACTCTGCATAGCATTATGGACAGGGCACTGGAGGCAGAGCAGCAAGAGGAAGAGGATGACTTCCTTTACTCTCAAGGTCCACTTTATGCAGACACCATTCCTATGCCACAGAACACACAAGAGGAGAGACAGGAGGAAGAGGAGGAGGATTGCGGCAGTTTTGGAGGCATTGAAGCAGAGGAAGACAAATGTCAAACATTAAGTATGGTTTTCCATCCCCAGAACCCTTGTGAATAGTACATGGCTGGGAGGAGGCAGTTGTAGATACTGTAATCCTCAGTAACCCCGAGGAGTCTACTTCTCATGCCTCCACAAATTTGCGGTGCATGGGCTCCCTCATGCTTCAAAGCCTGCAAAAGGAGCCAATAATACGTGGCATAAAGGAGAAGGATCACCAGGGCTGAACTGGGACAAAAATTTGGCCCTGTACTTCATCCAGACCAGCCCACTTTAATTTTGAGTTTCCCCATTAGCCCCTCTTCACATCAGCTACTTCATGTCCCGGTTTAAAAACAGGGTCAAGTCGGGACCACTAGGAAGAGGAAATACGGTGCATAATAACCGAGGAAAACGTCCGAAACTTCGTACTCCCTCGGGTACGTGGCGTTTAAACACCTCCGTACTCTTCATCTGAGGAGCCCCAATGACTCCTAATGTCATAGATGTTGACGGAGGAGGGTCGGTACATGATAAGTGTTCCCAAGACCCCTACCTTTTGGTATGAATTACAAACTGTAAACAGAAGGAGACGAAGTTA
>BLSH010264468.1:197327-212883 GCA_018402905.1 Glandirana rugosa
AGAACGTCCAACTCAACCGCTGGGCGTTAGCGGGCGTTAGCGGACAATGTGCATAGCGCCGGACCCTGCCGGAATGCCAGAAAGACTGGCTCCCGCGCATGTGCCACTCACAGTGCCGGAGCCACGAACCCGGAAGAATGCACACAGCGAAGATGTCCGCTCCCTCTGCAGGGACCAGGCAGCCCTGCGAGAGCTTCGTTCTAAAGTGAGTATTTCATGATGAGCTAGTATGTGGTGCATACTAGCTCATTATGCCTTTGCCTTACAGGGTTTTTTTTTTGGGGTAGACAACCGCTTTAAATAGCCACTGATTACTGTATAAATGTCACTGACAGGGAAGGGGTTAAACTGTAGGGGCCAATCAAGGGGTTAAGTGGGTTCCCTCACTGTGTTCTACCTGTGTGGGGGCTGGGCTGGCAGGGGCATGACAGATCTAACTGTTCCCGATCACTGGGAACAGTAGAGCTGTGTCATGTCCCCTGACAGAAAGGGATCCGCCATGTTTACATCGGCAGATCCCCATAATGCCTCTGTAACAGGCGATTGCGGGCGATTGCGGGTCGCCAACTCAACCTGCAAGAGCCGCCGTACAGCTACGGTGATTCGCGCAGGAGAGCCGACCTGCCGCTGCAGTTGGTCAGCTCTCGCGGCTGGTTGGCAAGCAGTTAAATGCATAATTAATGCACCTTGAAAGCCTGAAGGTGCTCTTTGGATTTTGGATCCCTTTATTCTGCAAGGTTGTTAAAAAGTCTCACATACAGTATATGGTATCTCTGGTACACTACTGTGTGTTAAAAATATTCTATTAAATTAAAAACTTGAAGAAAGATACATTTCCAGTTTCTTTATTCATTTTTCAAAACCTTGTAGCACAAAATGTGAGCATTAAGAGACAAACCTTGCCTATTAGCAAATATGTTGGAGATTGTACTCTATATTTTAAATGCTTACTGTAAGGCCCCTTTCACACTTGTGCGACTCTATCTTTCCCACAATTTTTGCAGCGATTTGGCCTCCACAGTCAACAGACCTCAATCCAATAGGGCACATCTCAAGGGTGCTCTATTGGATTGAGGTCTGGTGACTGTGGGAGGCCATTGGAGTACAGTGAACTCATTGTCATGTTCAAGAAACCAGTGGTGAGATGATTTGAGCTTTGTGACCTGGTGCCTTTATCCTTCTGGAAGGAGCCATCAGAAGATGGGTACACTGTAGTCATAAAGGGATGGACATGGTCAGCAACAATACTCAGGAATCATCCTATGTGTACAAGAAGTTGCTCTTTATTCCTTTTGCATCAAGCCAGGTTGCCGCACTGAGTGATAAGAGTGGTGGATAAGAATACCTGTGTAATACAGCTATTTGGGCTTATTATTGGCCACTTGCTGGTGATTCTTTCCACATAGGGGGGCATCCCCCTATCGTTCACGAGGTGTGGTGGCGGTGAACATTAGGACCGGAATAATTTCATCTCTTGATGCACACTTCTTATCTTCTGTCTAGACTATTCAGCAGCACTGCTTGTTTCACAGAGACTATTTGATCATAGATCGGCTCTATGTGGATGTAGTTAATTTGTTTTATATGATAATAGTGGCTGCTGTGCTGTTTAAATCTCCATTTTAAAAAAATGTTATTGTTTTTTATCAAAATGTATTTGTAGTGTATAGCTATCACAAGGCGCTAATTTTTAGAACTGCAGTTCTTTGGACTGGAGTATTTTAGCTTTACATTGACTTTCAAGACAGTGGCACCCATCAGCAGTCTCAGGGCTTTTGAATGTCTACACAAGAGAGGCTTTTACAGGTAAATAGCATCCCTAAAATATGTTAAGTACATGTATAATCCTATGGGAAGCTTTTTATCGAAATCATTGATCTGGTGTCAGGACCCCCTTATTTATTTTTATTTAATTAATTATTATAGGTACTTATACAATGTCATCAATTTATGCAGCACTTAACATATTTATTATACCATTCACATCAGTCCCTGTCCTCAAGCAGCTTACAAACTAAGGTCCCTAACTCACAATCATACATACACATCCAATTAACCTACCAGCATGTCTTTGGAGTGTGGGAGGAAATCTGAGTACCTGGAGGAAACCCACGCATGCACAGGGAGAGCATGCAACATCCGGGTAGGTAGAGTCGTGGGTGGGATTCTAACCAACGACCTTAGTACTGCCAGGTGGTAGCCTTAACGACTTAGCCACTGTCATCATCATTTCCTGAATTACAATGGCAGATTACCTGACTTCCAACAAAATGTGTCCTGCATGTATCCATATGATTCTAGCAGCTTTAGACTGTAAGTTCCTTTGAGGCAAAGACTGTTTATGGTTTCATCTGTAGAGCTTTTAAGCTTTGATGAACATTACATAATCTTATATGATCAAATAAGTCAATATTTACACATGATCCATCATGGCGGCAACTGAACGGTAGGACAGAGCAGACATGGAATGTAGCTATATATCAAATATTTTTTTTATAAGCTTTCACCATAATTTGTTTCATGCTACATAATATCTATTGACTTATGTTGAACATTCTAAATGTATACATCTACAGGTTGAAATGTAGATTTAAATATACTCATATACTTCTCTTAGCTTCTAAGAAATTATGTAGCAATAAAATAGAAATATAGGATTGTTTAGGATTTAAAAGATTTATCCTGACACCTTTTCAATAAAATGCATTGACCGTTTATTTTTAGGCTACGTGGATATAGCTGCTTATATGTTACGTAAAGTGAGTAGAATTATGTGCCTTGTAAAAATAGGAAATCATAGCTTTCCCCGGTACAGAAATTCCATTTGACCTCTTGCTGTCTCAATTACATATCTGTCTCAGTGACTTCACCTCCCCCCACTTTACAGGCGTCAGTTAACAAATCAGCAGCAATGGCTGCACTCGCATTGTTTGAATTGTGGCACTGGACCTCATGCTGCTACTCTGATCAAGTGAGGTCAGAGAGCAATACAGTAGCCATGGCAAGGACAGATGAATGTAGAAATAAAAAGTTGTAGGAGAGAAAATTACTATAGGAGGCTAAAAGGCTAAAAAGGAAATAAATTAAAGTGGCAATTATAAAAAAAAAACCCATTAAGCTCATAAAGTTATATGTTAATTTAAAAAAAACACACAATTTAGCAAATGTTTGTATTTATAAAAGCTACAGTACCTTAATTAAAAATTGTGTCTGATATAACTGCTTGAAATCAGTCTTATAATATCTTCCCATTATCCCCTGCACTACAGATGTAAAGTACTCAAGCACTGAGAGAAGCTGTCACGTCCTTCATGATCCTGGAAGTGCGGGTGGACTCGTTTGTATGCCAGCAATACTTTTATCAAAGGCTCATTACTGATTTTATATCTGTAAGTAGGTTTTTGGCTTTTAAATAAATACTGTCCCTATTGTATTACAATATTAGAGCCCATTTTCTTTACATACCCGTCGCTGTTGACCGAGATTTTGATTCATTTCATTTATTCAACACTGTTATTTGTTGCTTTTATGTCACTTTATTTTTCACGTTATAGAGCGCAACTGTTTACACCATTATAAAATAATAACAGGCCTATCAAAGTTTTCATGGCCCTGGAGGTAGCTAGTAGATGGACCAGACCTAGTATACAAATGTCTATAGATAAGGGTACCAAAATGGAGTGTAACAGAACAAATGCATTGAGAAATTTCAGTCCAAGAGTCTAATACCCGGGCAATCCCAAAATACATGTAAAAACGTGGCAGGCTCCTGAACATCGCCAGCATGTAGATGAGTGTGAGGGAAAAAAATTTTATGTAATATTTGGGGAGTGAGGAAGACTCTATGAAGAATTTTAAATTGTTATAACCTATCCCAGGCCATTGCAGAATCAAATTGTCTAAAATATTTCCTGGGAATTTACACGGGGCATGATGAAGTATGTATAGTATAGAGGGAAGTAATTTCATTTTAATTACATTAATCCTGCCTATGAGGGAGAGAGGGAGGTCGGACAATGTCAACAAGCGTTGCTTCACCAGGTTCAATAGCGGCAAGGAAGTGTAGTCCGATGGATTAGAGGAGATCACCACCCCCAAATATTTGGCAGCGGTGGTCCATCGCAATGACAAATATGGGTCAGCCAAAACCCCCGGCTCTGGATCAATGGGCAAAATAGGGGACTTGTCCCAGTTGACTATTAAACCTGATAAAGAAAAAAATGGGAGCTCTACCTCTAGATTAGTGCATTTCTCCAAATTTAAATAGACGTGATATATGAAAGTAGGTCGCCGCTCCTAAAATAGTAAATTACTATTTAGAAATGATTTAGAAAAAACATGTAGGGCACTGACCTGTGACACCACTATAGCATCATGGCTATATTACTCAATTATCACCACAATACCTCAATAAATAAATAGATAAATAAGTGATAATAGATAATAGTGGTAGTGATTAAACTGTAAATAAATTCATAAAATAGCATTTAACGTGTGCAAAAAATGGAAAAATGAAAGCCCATATATAAAATTATATATGCATTGAACTAAAAATTATATAAAAAACAGTCCATTAATTAACAGTTAATTAATTAATTAGTTGCTTCCAATCATCAGTGAATAAAGATTTAATTAAATTAGTGCTTCGTATATCCTATTAACACTGTGCTCCACCAAATGCGTGATATATAGTGTGCTCACCGGAACAACTCAGCCACAAAGTGACCACAAGACATGGAAAAATCTGTTTTCCAAAAGCGATCTCCTCCGATCCTATGTGTCAGACACCACTAGACATCATCGACATCCACTAGAAATAGCTCAGTCAACAAAAGTTTCTCCTTGATGGTATAAAGTATGCCAGGGGAAAATGGCGGAGGAATATACACATTGACAAATGCATATTTCACAGCGCCTAATTCTAGAACTAAAATAACAAATTAGCCCCCTGGATACGGAGCATACATGTATTACCTTGTATTCAAGAGATTTATTGAGAAGTATGGCACACCCTGGCGTATCTGGAATAGGTGGTGTTAAAAGCCTGTTGAACCCACGCTCTGTGAAGGGATATAATTTTGTTCCCTAAAAGATGAGTTTCCTGTAGAAAAAGGATATGCGGGTTGTGAGTGTTAAGGAATTTAAACATAACCTATTAAAGTAACCACTTCAATACCAGACACTTTCACCTCCTTCATGCCCAAGCCAACTTTTAGCTTTCAGTGCTGTCACAGTTTGAATGACAATTACTCAGCCATGCAATACTGTACCTCACATTTTTTTTTACTTTTTTCTAGACAGATAGAGCTTTCTTTCCTGGTCTTTTTATTCACTGCTAGGTTTTTTTTTGCTACATAAACAAAAAAATACAGAACATTTTGAAAAATAAAAATACTTTTTCTTCGTTTTGTTATAAAATTGTACAAATAAATAACTGCTCTTTATAAATTTAGAGCAAAATGTATTCTTCTACATTTGTTTAGTAAAAATAACCTAAGCCCTGGTTCACATTGATGCTACTTTGAAATCGTGCTACTTCACTTGAAGTAGCACGATTTTAAAGTAGCAGGTCAGCGCGATTTCAGGTGCTACTTGGCTGACATCTGTGCCACTTTATGCACAGATGTCTATGCAAGTTGCACGTGAAATTGCAAAAAATAGTGCAGGAACCTTTTTTTCAAATTGGAGCGGCTCCACAAAGTCGGAGTCGCACGGATTTAAATATTTCCATTGCCAACAATGGGGTGCGACTTTTGCAATTTGGAACTGTCAAATTGCATGACAGGTCGCACCGGTGTGAACGGGGGCTAAGTAAGTCTATATTATTTACTCTTTGTGAAAGTCTAGAGTCTACAAACAATGGTATATATATTTGAAAATTGAATCCTGATGCACTGACAGACTATCTCAGTACAAATACCCCAAAATAACCCCTTTTTGGAAAGTAGATACCCCAAGTTATTTAGTAAGAGGCATGGTGAGTTTTTTGAAGCTGTCATTTTTGTAACTTTTTTGGAAAATTAAGAAATTAAATTATTATTTATTTATTTATTTTTAATGCTGTCATCAGAGCTGTACAGTGTCACCATATGTCTGGTGTGACAGTGATCAGGGATGCTTACTGGTGACAGTATGTAAAAACAATTTTTTAGAATTTTTTCAACAAAACTTTTTTTTTCCTTTTTTTTTTTTATATACATTTTTTACATTTTTTTGCACTATGATTGAGTATTACAGTGATGATCACTGTATAAGCAATCATTTTTACACTGTGAATGGCATCCATTCATGTGGCATTGAGTATTATTGTGATAGCTGTGATTGACCAAAGCTACCACTGTGATTGGCCCTGCACCTTGTGATCATTGTGACTAATCACAGAGATCACAATAACACACAATGGCTATGAATGACGAGCTATTACTTGTTTATGACTGACATGAAATTTCTGTGATTGGTCATAGTGATCACATGGTACCAGGGCCAAGCATAGTGGCTCAGTACAATGATCTGTGTTCCGCTGTGTCCAGTGGGCTCTAGGGTATGCACGGGGACATGCAAGCAGGAGGACTTCATATGACATGCACCCAGGATAACAGGGCACCCACCCTGCTGTATTATTACAATAGGCGGGAAGTGGTAAATAAAGCTATATTGTATCTGTATATTTTTGGCAGTGCAAGTGTGTGTTTGAAATTCTGCAGTTTCTACTCAACTTAAAGTGGACCGCAAAAAGTGAAGATATGCTATGTTCCAGGGGATATATAACAATGTTAATTATGCACCTGAAAGTTTTAAATTTTATTTCAATTCCACCTTAAAAAAAAACAGTGCACCTGGTATGTGAGTGCACCTAGACACTCCTGGCCTATATTTACATAGCTGCATATCAGCAGTGTGGGATCTAAAGGACTGCTAATCTTGTGCGATTTTACATGAAATTGGAAATGTCTATTTATAAAGCAGAGAATTAAATTTTCACAAGCCTTAAGGAATCTCCCCGGCTGAAACGTATTCTGACAGTGGGATTCTCCAATGCCAGAATACACAGATCAGCAGCTGCAAAGCTTTCTAGCATCTCCATTCGACAAAAGCTGATCTAACGATTGCAGGATCAAAATTCGACTGGTCCTTGATGAACCAGCTGGATTTTGAACCATCTATGACCAGTTCAGGCATCAGGAAACAAAGCCCTACCTCCACTAAGATGGCCACCTCCACACAAAGGCACAGTGCAGAACAAGGCATGTAAAGTCAGTAATGGGAAAAAAATCAGTTGCAGGAAGACTGCAGGCTACAATGAAGACTAGTCCTTTGTCATCTGCTTACTTTTTTTTTGAGCACATGTGCCAAAATTCAGTTTCTCTTCAGTTTATGCTTTCACATATTTTCATCAAATTCTCAGCTTGAATTGGCCATTTTTATAACACTTTACTTACTTCAAAAGGTTATTTTAGCTTTAAAAAATACTATATGCAGTCCTTGAATATTATTCCATCATTTTAAGCTAATCCAGTTTTAAAAATATCAATGTTTGCTCCTTCCACACCTATAGGCCATTTGTACAGACAGGGAAGCCTACCCAAAGCACTTCTGATATTTTCCACAGCTCCATTCTGTCCTCTCTCTAGGACAGACCAGCTGTTATGATGAGCACCCCTAACAGCACAGGAGGGAGTGCTGTCTTTCTTCTGAGCCCTGTATATGTGCATTGTGCTCTTCAGTGAGCAGATGAGCTCAGCGGTTGTGATGGTTGAGAGAGCATTGCAGCTGCTGAGGTCATCTGTGGCAACAGGAGATGTGCATGTGCAAGGCTAAAAGGGATGGCCAATCTACGGATCAACTTCTATACAACTAGTCTATTGGATTTTTTCCAAACGATCAGTGCCAGCGACTCTACCAACACTGACCAGTGTGTTCTGACCACTGGGGAGGCTTCCCGCCATCAGAACCCAATAGCACAGCATGAGTGATTCCCCCATCCACCTCAAATATGTGGATGGGGAAATTAGGTCATTTTATTTTTTGTTCAACCCACCAGCTAATGTATGGCCAGCTTTAGTATTTTTATTGTGTAAGATAAACTAAGGATTGTAAATTTAAACCATATAAAAAGAAGCTAGATGTCTCCACAAGACATTTAAAGAGTAAGCTAATAACTTTCTATAAAGTGTTTAAGTTGAAAACAAGCTGTTAAATAAAAACTATTCAGTAAAGCTAGTTTTCCTTCAGGCAAAAAAATCTTCTATGCAAAAAATGTAATGAAAGGAAAGATGTCACCTCAACAAGGTATCCATTCAGCAGATTCCTCTGGAGTAAAAAAGATTCAGAAGGTCTCCCCACCCTGCACTCTCAAGCCTGCAGGAAATAAAATTGTATGGCTGATACCTTTATCTTGAAACCTAACAGTGACTGCCGCACAGGGTTTTCTTTTCCATTGTACTTCAGAGGTGAAATGAGGAAAAAACATAATATTCACATTGCCGTAGTTAATCTCTCCTAGACAGCAGGCCTCTTGGAGCCTCACTCTATAAATAAATATTTTACATCAGTCAGTCTCATTTTCTAGTTGATTTCTTTATGAGTTCTTATAGCACATCTTAAAAAGTTAACCAGAAAAAAATAAAAAAATAAAATAGACGTAAAGTGTGTGAATGGTTTTATGACTAAAAGTATTTTAGTTTACATTAGCCTCACTTGAGTGATATATCCTGTCACACTGCATGGCCAAGATGGTGTCACCACTATTTCCAATTATAGGACTGCAGCTTCAGTGTCACTAATCTGGGACTTCTGTACAACCAGCCTGTTGGGTTTTCCCAACGCCACCATCACATTATACTATGAATGAGTATCAGCATAGTAATCATATCCTTTCTGTAATCAATGGATGCTCAACCTGTGGCAGAACTACAGTTCCCATAAGGCATTGCAAGGCTGACCGTTACAAGCATGACTCCCAAAGGCAGAGCATGATGGGACTTGTAGTTCCACAACAGCTGGTGGGCCACAGGTTGAGCACCCATGGATTCATCCTCCTGTATAGGGCTTCCCTTTGGACCAGTACAGACACTACTTCTTGCAAGTTCCATGCAAAAAATTATTTTGGTGCAGCCCTGTTATGTTAGCATCATTGAAGCCAAATTTCTGCCAAAAGGTGGAAAAATCAATTGATTCAATAACGTAAAAAAAAAGAAAAAGGGGAGGGGTGACGTTGCCAGCAGCTGGGAAAATGGCTGTCTGAAGGAGAAGCTCCCGGAGCCCACGATACTCCACAGCAGCCCATAGCGACTCAGGTGGTGGCACCTTTTCATGTTCCACATCCCCAGGGTCCCCAGAGCCACGGCAAACCATGGGTCAAAGCAAGAACTCTTCGGGACCCAGGAAACTGACCAAGTTCTTTGGTTTAGCCGGCGGCTCATCCTCCCAAGATGGCACAGGCAGTGGCAGGTCCCCAGGGTCTTCACAGAGTGGCTCCCCATGCGGCTCTCTGTTACAGGCACATCAGTTTGCCCTGTCTCCTAGAGGTGTTAATGATTCCTTCCAAAGGGGTACACCTATCAGCATTCCTGTCAAGGTGAGCTCCAGGAGATCTTCTTCCCACCATTATGCAAGTGAGCAGTTTAAAGGGAAAGGATCCAGTGATACAGCAGGACAACCCATCTCAGATACGACCCTTAAGGACAAGTTAGTGTCACTGAGGGGCTCCCTCCATCGCAATATAATGGCCATGGTAAACCAAATTAGAGCTGACATGGGTGCTATGGGTGACAGAGTTAACCATGTAGAGGACAAGATGTGGCAGTTTTGCAGAAGCGCACAATGAACTGGCAGATGTGTACAATGAGACAGATTAGGTGCATAGGTCCAACAGCTGATTTCCACCTTACTGCCTGATGTACCTGATCTGGAAATAATAGTGGATCGTGCATATAGTCTGCCCAAGCCATCTCACTTACCAGATAACATAACTCATGATATTATTGCACAGATCCACTTTTACCATGTTAAAGATACCTTGATGTGATTTGCAAGGAAGACGTTGCCCTTGCTGGAACTAAGGAATTATGCTTTATCTCGCCATACCATGTTGGCCTGCAAGTAATTAGCATCACTTACCAAATTATACCACAACAATAATATCTCCTATAGATGGGGTTTTCTGACTAAACTGCTGGTTATGTGGGAACGTCGCTCCTATGCTGTGTCATCAGTGGCGAAAGGAATCAAACTTGCCAAGCAATGGGGCCTGATCCTGATAGAAAACTGTTCATCTCCAGCTCGGTCCTCCATATCTAGAGTGGAATCTCTCTAGGAAAAGCTGTCCATGCCTAACTACATTTGACTGCTTAAGCTTTTCCTAGGTGCACACCTTGCCTAAGCAAATTGTGTTACTCCACTGAGCAATCCCCCTACGTCCTAGCGGAATTACCCGCACTCAGAGACTTATCTCTTGCCTTTTTATTTGTATGTTTGATCTGTTCTGTTTAACTGTTTCTAGTTTCCTAACGGCACCACTAAACTTATCGGGAAGAATCCTTCAAGTTCCTGGCACAATTCTGGAAGGCACTGGTATTTGACATTGTACTCCTCTTCCTATACAGGTATCTCTTTTCATTGTGCTGCAAGTGTTATCATTATATCCCCACGACCTCAACAATTAATGTTGGATTATGGGTTTTTAAAATGATATCCTTGAATGCCCATGGCCTAAACAGCCCTTTCAAGCGAAAGGCCCTTTGACAGGTTGCCAAAAACTTTAAGGGAGATATCCATTGCGTCCAATAAATGCACTTTCTGGCCTGGTCACTTTATCATCGTTGTATGTGACCTAAATACCACAGTGTACACAATCACTAATATTTACACTCCAAATAAGGGACAAAGTCCTTTTCTATGCTCTGTATTAAAAATTATCCAGAAAGTTTTCAAAGGTCTGTTACTGATATGCAGTGATTTCAGTGCAGTGGTAGACTTTACTCTAGATTCCACAGCCAGCTAAACCTCCTCAAGAGGCAACCTTCAAGCTTTCCTGCACAAAGCAGATCTGCAGATGTCTGCCAATGTCTCAACCCAAACGAGAGAGACAATATGTTCTACTCAGCGCCCCATAGAGTCTACACAAGAATTGACCTCTTTGTTTCGGATCTTCCAAAAATATCAATTATATCTGACGCAAGATCCATTCTATCACTCGGTTGGATCATGCGCCCATTTCTATAGTCCTGGAAGAGGCAACAATTGGATTGGCGCAATAATGTTTTGTTTTTTAATAAGATGCCATTTCAAGACACTTTAAAAATAGACAGGTTGAAGAATTCTTTCTAGCCAACTCTACAGCTGACTTTACCATTGCTTCTATCTGGTGTGCCCATAAGGCCTTTTTTAGGGGATTACTGCTGCAAATGACATCACGAGAAAAAAATGCATTAGATGCATCTTCCCTTCTGAGTATTATCAAATCCCTTGAGTTACTACATAAAAAGACACTATCACCTACTCAGTTAGCTGAACTACAATCCTACAGGAAGGCTTTAAATGATCTGCTAATTTCTGATTACGAGCTGTTCCGGAGGCGACTTAAGGCTATACATTACTCTCTGGGTAACAAAGTTGGCAAATTGTTTTTGGCTTTACTGCTGAATACTACAAAATCTACCAAGATACCCTAATACCCCATTTAGCTAAGCTGTTCAACTTTGCTGCATCCTCCACCTTCTTTCTGCCAGAAATGCTAAATGCGATTTTTGTTTCATTACCGAAACTGGGGAAGACGCCGGATTGTCCTCAAAATTTTTTCCCTCCTAAATACTGATCTAAAAATTTACGCTAAACTTTTAGCGAATAGAATTGCTAAATTTACACCCTTGCTTATCCACCCTGACCAGGTCAGTTTTGTGAAAGGGAGGCAAGCTCCAGATGGTATTTGCCGTATGTACAACCTTCCCAATCTTGTAGAGTCACATAAAATCCCAGAAGTATTCGTTACCCTGGATGCTGAAAAAGCATTTGACAGGGTTTGATGGGGTTACCTGAAGGCTGTCTTAAGCAAATTTGGTTTCCAGGACTTTGTACCATCAGCAATCTTCTGCCTTATATACCCTCACTACAGCTAGTGTATTTTCTTCCAATGCCCTGTCAGATGACTCTATAGTGAATGGTTCGAGGCAAGGCTGCCTTCCCTCTCCCCTAATCTTCACCCTAGTCATGGAGCCTCTAGCTGAAACAATCAGAGCAAACACTGCCATAAAATAGGTCTTTTCTCAGACAATGTAGTACTTACCCTCACAAATCCAGCATCTTCCCTGGGTGCTGCGCAGAACATACTGGATCATTTCAGTAAGGTCTCACTGTATAAGCTACATATAACAAAATCGTCTATCCTATCAAAAGGTATTTCTTCTAAATTATTGGCCTCCTTAGAATTGCAGTTTCCGTTTGCTTGGGTAAAACATAAATTGACATATTTGGGGATTACCCTTTACACTCCAACTTCAGGTACTTATGAAGCGAACTTCCCTAGCCTTATCAATACGATTAAACAGGAGTTTGCTCACATTAAATGGTATGAATTGTTTTGCGTGGGGCGTATAGAAGCCTTTAAAATGTTAATACTTCTAAAAAGTGTATGTTATTTTAGAACAATACCTATCCCACTTCCAAACAAATTTTTCCAAGTCGTGGACTGTGAGCTTGAGAGTTTTATATGGCAAGGTAAATTAGCAAAAATAAAATTTTTGACCATAACTAAACATAAATGTAAAGGTGGTGTGGGTCTATCCATACTGAGGCACCATCATACTGTGATAGTTTTAGACCGGGGGTCAGCAACCTGTAGATTGCGATCTACCAGTAGATCGCGGACAGGTGATCGCAGTCTGGGCTTGCTAACCTGCCATCCCAGAGCATCAAACAGAGTACAATGCAGAGGGACTACTTGTAAAGTTGGAGCTTTAGTAGTTAGCAAGAGCCGCATAATCCGATGCCTTCTCTGTAGTGCTGTGTGCACATGCAGCAGTCGCAGCCGCAGGAGTTATAGGCCCTTGTCATGGTTGGTGGGTGTAGTACCTGCCAAGCATGACCCATTCAAGTGAATGAGGCTCCTCTGCAAGTGCTCAGCAGCCTTGTGCAGTACAGCAAACAAAGGGTTAAAACAGGCAGCATTTTGTTGATTTCTCACCACCTGCTTTAACCCTTGGGCCCTGCAGAATCATGCAGTTGCGGAGCGCTTGCAGAGTGGCCCCATTTACCTAAATAGGTCGTGATTGGAAGGTGGTAGCACCCATCAAAAGTAACAGGGGGATTAATTCCTGCTGCGGCATGTGTACACCTAGGGCTGCTGCCTCAACAGCTAAAGGAGGTAGGCTTTGGGGGCAGTACGCTCAACCGCAGGGTTTTTTCACCCCCCAAGTTTACGTGTGAACAAGCCTTAAGTGTGCTGCTGCCAAATGCAACTAAGGGCTCATTAACAAGTGCAGCAGGCCTTGCTGCTCCTCTGAAAAGCAAACCAAGTGTGTTTGACAGGTGGTGAGGAGGTGACATTTTGCCTCCTCACCACCTGATTTAAACCCATGATTTTTCGTGCAATGCCCGCAATTGCAACATGGTTGTATGGCAATTAGAGGTTTAAATCAGGTGTGAGGAGGCGACACTTTACTTGGTGATCTTTGACTTCTCCCATGTTGTTCAGGTAGATCTCCACCTCTTTAAGGTTGCTTACCCCTGCTTTAGGCCAACTGCATGCATGGTTTGATGATCTGTCAGAGTGTCAGTGGGTTTCTATAGAGAAATATCTACTAAGGACGGTGACCTCCCCTCCTTGCTTCTTGCTAAACTTTCAGGTTTACCGGTGACCTGCTCTAATATATCTTTTATACAAGTGTCTCTTGAAGTGTGGGACATACTGTCTAAGACCCCTGTAGCAATAGCCCATAAAAATATTGACAACCCACGGTACTCCAGTTGCTCATACCGTCCCTTCAAATAACATTCATATATACTCATTACAATCATATATGTAAAGGACTTCTGTATAGACCTCATGAGACCATTTTAATCTATGCAAATTACATTTTTACTTAGTAAACATTCCCTTAAAGTAAGTCACATTGACCAAAATATCTGGAGGTCGTTCTCAGGTAGACCTTACAAGAAAGGTGGAATATCCAAATTGTTTTCATATTTTCAGCATAGTGGCTGTTTTATCAAAACCGCCAAGATGGTACCTGGGAAAAAGAGTCTGGCAAAACCTACTCTTATTTCAAATGGAAACAGGCTATGCAGTTGGTTTTCAACACTTCCCACTGTGTTAATCATTGGGAGAGCTAACGTATTTGAAAACCCTACATAGAGCATATTTGACACCTTAGAGACTTTCCAAAACGTTTAAAGACTGCTCTCCTCTATGCTGGCATCAGTGTGGAAAAGTAGGGAATCTAATACATACAATATAATTTGGAGCTGCAAAGATCTGAGGAGTTTTCTCACTGATTTTGTCAGTGACAGGGATATTTATAGCCCCGTCCACTGGTTTAGCACTCCTGAACTTAGCTATAGACAAAGTACCAGTGCAGTTTCACACCGTGGTGGCCCATATACTTACAGCTGCTCGTCTCATGATAACATCCCATTCGAAGACAAGCAGAGCCCCCACTATATCAGATGTTAAATCCAGTGTTGGCTTGGCATATGAGTATGATGTTTTTTGCATATAATGTCCAAACCTTGATTGCGTTTGAGAACAAATGGTGTAGTTGGCCTCGGAATACCCTCTCCGGTCAGTCACAGGATTTCCCGGGATGGATTTGTTCTTGGGAATGTTGGTGCTTAGTTGTTTGTTTTTGTTTGTTTTGCTATGTTTGTTTATTAGATAGGATTATTGCTCATCAGCTTACTTGATGCTATGTTTTTTCACAGTTAAGGTGGTGGATCTACCAAATGCACTAAGGCATTTTGCAGGATTGATGTCATAAAGGGTTAAAGTCAGTATAAGTTTTACATATATATGTAATCCATTGTCGAGACCTGACTGTACCAAATTTTTTTCTCTCTGCTGAATGGATTTACATCTCAAAACTGTGTATACTGTAAGTCTTTATCACACTGTAATGACTAACCTATTTTTTCATGTACTGCCTGTGCTCTCATAAAAACTATTTGAAAAAAAAAATAATAGAGTATCTCTACTGCACAACAAGATTTACTAGCTTTAAAGTCATGGAAGGCAGGCAATCTGCATACCACCAGTGTTAAAACCTCATCAACCATTTGACTAAATCGTGTCATAGTGGGGTTGCAAAAGGGCCTGTCGGTAAAAATTATCCGTTAGTGTCGTACGTTTAATTGGAGTCTGAATTACTACCCACGTAATAGAGTCGCACCATCAACCTCCTTCAATGAGACTATGGACGTCGTGAATCTTCTTCTAGCAAACCAGACTGTCCTAGAGTCCGTACTTTAGTATCTGTAATTTCCTCTTGAGGTCCTTAGTTATATATTGTACAATGTTTACCAACTACTCCAAAATTGTGACCACCATACGTCTAACGGACGGAAG
>BLSH010264468.1:259816-317190 GCA_018402905.1 Glandirana rugosa
AAAAAAAAAATAAATAAATAAAAACGCCATAAATCAATTCCCAGTTTGTAGACGCAATAACTTTTGCGCAAACCAATCAATATACGCCGATTGCGATTTTTTTTTTTACCAAAAATATGTAGAAGAATATATATCGGCCAAAACTGATGAATAATTTTTTTAATGGATTTGTACTTTAGCAAAAAGTAAAAAATATTGTTCTTTTTTGCTAAATTGTCGCTCATTTTTTGTTTATAGCGGCGATCAGAAATGACGCAGAGGGGATCAAATACCACCAAAAGAAAGCTCTATTTGTGGGAAAAAAAGGACGCAAATTTTATTTGGGTACAACGTCGCACGACCGCGCAATTGTCATTCAAAATGTGACAGCGCTGAAAGCCAAAAATTGGTCTGGGCAGGAGGGGGGTTTAAGTGCCCGGTAAGGAAGGGGTTAAAGGATAATTTAATATTTTAAGAAAAAATAGTAAATGCACTTTTATTTGCAGGTAAAAGCCTGGAGCCTGGAAAGCATTGCACCGGCAATCAGCAGATCACTAGCGCCATGCAGGACTCCTGCAGACTGTCAGCGTAAGCTGTCTGCCCATACGTGGTACAGCAGGCAGTTCCACACTGACAGGAAGAATTGATGAACTAGCTCATGTCTCAACAGCGCCATGGTAGTTCATTGAGAAATATAAGCTGACATAAGCTGAATGAAGTTGTAGTTCATTCATTCACAGAATTCTGTGAATGAATGACCTGACCGTAAGGGTGGAGCCCCGCACAACCGCGCCCTTTTCTAAAAGTGACAGGTAGTACGGGGAACTTCTCCCTGTACTGCTGTCACACAGAGATAACGGATCCCCGATCAGCTGCAGTAGCAGGAACGTGTTACATGTTCTACCCAAAAAATTTGGTGGAATATGTAACATGTTCCAGAAGGTGAACTTATCCTTCAAGCTTATTTAGGTTTTGACTTGCCTTCCACTTTAAGCATTTGTAAGCTGCAATATAATAAATTATTGTTTTGGGGTTTAGTACAGCTTAAAAATGTATTTTGACTTTTACATTCTAAATGCTTGCTGTACCAGGGACTATAGTACTGCCTAGTACATAAAAGCAAATATTAATGGTAAAAATCATGTATTCATAGACATATTTAACTTTGTCTTGTAATGCTTACCCTAAAGTAGGCTTTGCCTTCCATATTCGAAATGCCTTTTGCACTATATTTCCATTATTACATTACATAAACAGATTTTTACATTCTTCCTTCACTGCCTACGGTACAGTGCTTCTAATAATATAATAAATCTACAGTTTTTTGCTGTAGAGGGCATCTTTGTATAAAAGAGAGTCAATCAAGCTCCCTGATTAACAAGTGCTGACATAAAAACCTCAGCCACATAGAAAGTATATTGTTTTCTCTCAGACAGACTTCTCAGTTAGACGCTGAAAGAGGACAAAAGTTAGGGTGGCTCAGAATTCATAGATTGTTTAGCCCACTTGGGCGAGCAATATTGAGCTTCTCTGGCAGTAAGAGAGGCTTGTTATAGTAAAGGCATGCTTTCCATCTTGTTTTTAAAGCCTTGCACCGTTCCTGCTATGCCCTACCCTCTTCTCCTCTGATGTGTTGTAGCTGGTGCAGAATGTAGCATGCCTGTTGGATAACCAACGCAAATTGTGGAAGGGCACTGGCCTTCCTGTCCACTGCTTCTTTTTCCATTATTTTTTACATTTACAGGTGGGAAAACACAACTTTTTCCCTTTACCGCCCACCCCTATCTCAAACCCCAGAGCCACAGAATCCTGCAATCAGCTGGGAAGGAAGACGCTGAACACCACCACAGAAAAAAGAAGGGAGGAAACTACAATGTATATAGTATACAACATAACCAGCAATACCGGAATCTGTACATTAAGGGCAAGCAACAAAGAGATTCCCACCCTCACCAGACACCGAACAGTTATCTAAACATAGTAGAGTTTAAGGATTCAAGTTGCTCTAAAATATGAAATTTGCAGTCTGGATGATCTGATAAGACTAATGGATGACACAGGGATAATACTAAATACACTTAAAGAGCAATCAATGACATGGTGGTAAGGTCGGGTATTTCTCCAATTTAAGGAGGCAGCTTCTTCGATTATAAACTAGGTTCTCTCTAAGTAGGGTATTGCTTACAGAAGCTATCCACAGTTTGAGATCAGGTGGAGAAGGAGCTCTTCAAGGTTGCACAGTAAGTTTACAAGAACTGTTGTGAATCAGTACTGCTTGAACCTTGAAGAAGGGGAAAGCTTGTCCTGAAAAATTGTATGTTAGTGCAAATAAAAAAAGTTTCATGGACAGTACTCAATTTTCTCATCACCATTTAAAACCCATGTAAACAAAATTGGTATCAGGGTAAAGTTGATAACAAAGACTATGTTTATAGTGTGCAATATATCATTCCAGTATCAAAAGAGCCGCGGGCACCTCCACCACACATGTCTCCGTCTCCTATAGCCCGTCCACACCTTGAGCAGTCAGAATTTGATCTGTGACCATATTTGTAGAGATGCGGTGGGGTGTTGTAGGTCCTATGTAATATATAATGTATATAAGTGTATATAAGTGAGCATGTTTTTGAGATATGGCTAATAGATCCCCTAAAATAGATGTTCTTTTGTCCAGGTCCCCTAAGATAGACATCCAGTCAATAGGGTTGATTTACTAAAGCTGAAAAGTGCAAAATCTGGTGCAGCTCTGCAAAGAAACCAATCAGCTTCCAGGATTTGTTGTCAAAGCTTGATTGAACAAGCTGAAGTTAGAAGCTGATTGGCTACCATGTGCAGCTGCACCAGATTTTACACTCTCCAGTGTTAGTAAATCAACCCCAATGTGTCCAGGTCCTCCTCCTCTTTTGTCTTGCAAGGCAATTGGCTCCATGCATTAAGTGTTGAAGGAAGTATACCAGCCATATTTGAACAGATTTAGTTATGTACAAAGGATTGGCCGTATTTGAACAAACATGGCTAAAAATCAAGCTGAACTTCCATAAACCTTGACCCAGGTAATCAATAAGCTTTTTTCTTCTAGCAGCTATTTTTCTTCCTGCTCTATCATTCAATCTTATTAATATGTTAAAGGAGTATTACTTTTGTTAATGCTTTAGCAATTCAGGTCTGATGCCATTAGTGCCAGAAAGCTGAAATGAATTCGGTATTATACTGCAGTGTTCCCCAACCCTGTCCTCAAGGCCCACCAGCAGGTCATGTTTTCAGGATTTCCATTAATTTGCACAGGTGATTTGATCAGTTTCACTGCCTTAGTAATTACCACAGCCGATTCATCTGAGGGAAATCCTGAAAACATGACCTGTTGGTGGGCCTTGAGGACTGGGTTGGGGAACACTGTTATACTGCAATCGTGAAAATCACTTCGGAAACAGATCACCAATAGCTAAAAACAGCATAAATTTAGCTAAACTCTGTCTATTTCCCCCATCCCATGTACGTCTGGCAAACTGTTGGAAAGCAAATTCACATCTGGGGGGATCCTGATACCTTCTTTATTCTCAATCCTGATTTGCAGACAGGTTCTTTCTACACTGTAACTGTGCACTGCAGGTGCAAACTTATTCAGGGGCTGCTTGCTTCTGCTTCTAAAAGTGTGTGATTGGGTTCTACAGTAAATACACAAGTGCCTGTCATGACACAGAGCAAAGAGAACAAATTGCTTGGTATATTATCAGATAGACTAGTCTAAGGTTTCAGACAAAGGAAGCTGCAAAGCGAGTTGCTCAAGCGCGCCATCTATTTACAATGGCAAGAAAAAGTATGGGATCCCTTTGGAATTATGTAGTAACATGGGATCTGATCCTCATCTAAGTCACAACAATAGACACACACAATGTACTTAAGCTGATAACATACAAACAATTCTAATTTCTCATGTCACTATTGAACACACTCATTAGGCCTCATCAGTGTTGCCAACCGCCAGTAAATGTACTGACAATTTGTAAAAATCTGTGATTTTTAGAACTGTCTATAAATATCAGGGTCTGATAATTTGTCATGCTGTGCTGACTTTTTAAGTGTAAACAGGGCAAACTACTTGGTATGGGTATTGTCAGTGTTTCCATGTTGTGTTTAAATATCAATTGTCTTAGTTTTTAATAGGATTTCAGTTATTTTTCAGTTTGCCAGTAAAAAAGGTGCTCTGCCAGTAAGATTTTCCATGATTTGCCAGTAAAAAACGCTGCGGGAGGTTGGCAACACTGGGCCTCATGCACACGGTGTTTTTGGAAGTTTTTACAGCTGCTGTTTTTGGCTTCAGACGTTTTTTTCTACAGTCAATAAATGCCCCATCATGTTATCCTATGTGTTCATGCACACATAGGCTGTTATCAGCTGGTTCTGGCTGGGGCCTTTTTGAGCTGTAAAAAAAATCCAAGACTAGTGGGTTCTGAGAGGAGTTTTTCAGCTGTAAAAATGCTCAAATGCTGAAAAATGCTGAAAAACGCTCAAAAACATGGTTCACCAGCGTTTTTGAACGTTTTTGATGCATTGAAAAAGAAAAAAAAAAGCTAAAAAAACACCACTGCTGAAAAACGCTGAAAAACGCTAGTGCAATAAAGCTGACCAAAGCTGAAAAACTCACTGCAAATCTACTGGCATTTTAGAACTTTTTTTAACATCCTGTTTGCATGTGGCCTTAAGCATATTTTTTTTTGGCACTGGAACTAACCAGTAGTGCTCTGGAAATCCTTTACCTTGTCTTGGTTCATTTGTAAAACAAAGACTGTGTAAATAGTGAAAAACTATTATAAAACAGCAGATTGAAAACGTATAACCTGTTTAACCACTTCAGCCCCGGAAGGATTTCCAGCTTTAGGACCGGAGCACTTTTTGCGATTCGGCGCTGCGTCGCTTTAACTGACAATTGCGCGGTCGTGCGGCGTTGTACCCAAACAAAATTTGCGTCCTTTTTTTCCCACAAACAGAGCTTTCTTTTGGTGGTATTTGATCACCTCTGCGTCATTTCTGATTGCCGCTATAAACAAAAGAAGAGCGACAATTTTGCAAAAAAACCCAAATTTCTTACTTTTTGCTAAAATACAAATCCAAAAAAAAAAATATAAAAAAACATTTTTTTTCACCGTTTTTGGCCGATTTATATTCTTCCTCATATTTGCGATAAAAAAAATCGCAATCGGCGTTTATTGATTGGTTTGCACAAAAGTGGTCGCATTTACGGATGATGAGAATTCATTTTTGGGGTTTTTATTTTTTTTTATTTTTTACTAAAAATGGCGGTGATCTGCGATTTTTAGCGGTACTGCGATATTGGGGCGGACATGTCAGTTTTGACACTTTTTTGGGACCATTGGCATTTATACAGCGATCAGTGCTATAAAAATGCACTGATTACTGTGTAAATGCCATTGGCAGTGAAGGGGTTAACCTGCAGGGGGCGCTCTAAGGGTTAACTGTGTTCCCTGGGCGTGTTCTTACTGTAGGGGGACTTGCCTAGCTGGGGAAAGGAAGTGGTCACAGCTTTCACTTACAGGAAGGCTGTGATCACAGCCCTTCCCCCTCACACAGAGCGGAGGTCCGTGTTTACATACACGGACCTCCGCTCATTCGCTCCGGGGGGGCATCGCGGGTGGCCGGCGGCAATCGAAGCCGCCGCACCCGCTCCCTGGACCCCCCCCCCCGGACACAGTGAGCGCGCGGGCGCGCCTCCGGCGGCGTGCTCACAGTGGCTCTGTATCGCGGCCGCCGTCGTATGACAGCGATTCGCGTTACAGAGCCACATTGTCGCCGTCAATTGCCGATCAGCCGTCGGCAAGCGGTTAAAAAACTATCAAACAAATGTGACCCAACCCCATGATAGTTTTCCTTTATGAGATAATGTACACTGGTGTTTGTGATTCCTTTGAAATGCATTCAGCATGTGTTTAACATGCATTTACATTCAATTTTATAATACAGGTAAATGCACAAATAAATCTGTATTGCCAGTGTACAAAGCATTATAGCAGGCGCTATACATTTAGAGGTTGATTCATAGTAGGTATTCACTGATATTTCGGCAGCCAAAAATTATTGGCATTTTCGGCCAAAATCTGTGTTTTCGGTATCGGCTGAAAGTAAAAAAACGGCCGATACTGAAAAGGGGGTGGATACCGTCCATTGCGGAGTATGTGTGCATCACATACCCCGCAATGGATGAGGGAGATGAGAAGATTCACAATGCACAGAGCGCTCTGTGCATGGAACTGTTAGCTAATTACACAGAATGCAGAGAGAGCTGTCAGATTTTCAAGTCGATGTCGGGAGATGGGCGGGACGAAACAGCTATCAAACGCCAGCCAATGGGACAGGGGCTGAGCGGGTGTTAGCTGTTCAGTCCCGCCCACCTCCGCTCACAGTGAAAATCTAACAGCTCTCCCTGCATTCTCTGCATTCCAATGTAATTAGCTCACAGTTTCATGCACAGAGCGGCTCATACAAGCAGCGCACTCTGTGCATTGTTAATCTACTCATCTCTTCTGCCAGTGCCAGCCAGTACCATCCAGTGCCGTCTGTCAGTGCCACCTGCCAGTACCATCCAGTGTCGCCTGTCAGTGCCAACCAGTGTCACCTGCCAGTGCCAACCAGTGCCAATCGGTGCCACTTGACAGTATAATCCAGTGCCACGTGTCAGTGCCAACCAGTGCCATCTGCCAGTACCATCCAGTGCTGCCTGTCAGTGCAAATTAATGCCAGTGCCACCTGCCAGTACCATCCAGTGCCATGTGTCAGTGCCACCTATCAGTGCCAATCAGTGCTGCCTATCAATGCTTCCAATCAGTGCCAATCAGTGCTGCCTGTCAGTGCCCAGGCACAAGTAGGCTGCATATGACAATTTTATATAAAAATATAAATATTTTTTTAAAAACCTGTCATTTTCGGTTTCGGTTTTCGGCTTAGTGCTTTTTCGGTTTCTGCACCAAAATTTCCATTTGGTGCACCGCTAATTTATTGCATTTTGAAACTTACTTTTTTCAATATATTCTTTGCATATTCTATATAATTTTAAAGCATAACTACACTTTTGTTGAGAAAAAACATTCCCCTCTGGGTGATCTATGTACATTGCAAGGATTATAACAACATTTGTTGCAGATTCCTACCTTTTGTTATTCTGAAGAAATCCCTGTTTGTTCCTCTGTGCCGAGGGGGTCTAATGGGAGTGGTTTCATAATTATCTATCAGGTGAGCAGCTGCTGAGCACTAATGAGGAAATCTGCTGGGCCTGCATCCCTTTAGTCATGCTCCTATTGAAAGTATCTCTCCAAAAATGACATTTTTGTTGCAGTGGATGCCTGAAATCTGACTTGTATCTTAGGCAGACTTCTGGGAAAATTGGTGAGCCAATCACACAAGCAGGAAATTATGTTTCTGGGGATTGGTCAGTACACATTCCATGTACAGAAGAACTCCAGGTAGCCATATTGCAAAGCATCCTCAGAAAAGTACAGTAGATTTAAAAGGAAAGGTAATTTTTAATAACATTGAATTACAATATGACTTGTATCGCAATTTTACACGCTATATTATATTTTCTTTATTAGCTATTTTTTTTCCCCACGAAAGTGGAGTTACCGTTAACATTTTGTGATCTCCCAAATTGCTGTTACTGTTTTTATAAAACATTTCTTTTTAAGGTTTTTAGACTTTAAACACTTTTAGTCCCTTTTCACTTGAAGCAGCTGCTTACCCCAAGCAGGGCCGTCTTTTACTGGCACAGGGTTGCACAGGTGTTGAGTGCACCCCTGTGCCACCAATACCATAGATGTCTATTGGGACACTCAGCTATATGAACAGAGCTACTAGGTCCCAATGTAAAATCCATGTGGGTGAGTGGACTCACCCTGGGTGGACTTACCCTGGATACTTTGAAAATGTTTTACCTTGCAATTCCATGTTATTAATAAAGATTTAAAAATGAAAACATATTTTTCTAGTAAACTTGGAATTAGCCTTTAATGGAAATGTTTTTTAAATGACTGTACCAGGTCCAAAAGTGTGTTACACTTTAAGTTCAAATAATTGTAACAGATTCTGATTTTAGCAAACCTTATTGCACCATCATACCTTCTGTTGTTTATAGCAGAACTAATCTGCGGATTACACTCACTTCCTCCTGCCTGCAGCCACCTTCTGAGTAAGGCCTCATACACACGGATGTTTTTTACAGCTGCGTTTTTGAGCGTTTTTTGCAGCTCTCCATGTTATTCAATGGCCCCATATAACCGCTGAGGTTTTTGAGCTGTAGATGGCTTGGCATTCTTAAGCTGTAAATCGAACACAGGACCCGCGCGTTCCGAGGCTGTAGCATTATGGTGTTTTTGACACTGAGCCAGCAAAACGCTCACTAACACGCATTAACGCCGTAGCGACGTTAACCGGCGTTTTTAGCGATAGCGTTTTCAGGTTAAAAAATAGCAGAGTCATGTTTTTTTTTAACAAAACGCCTATGGAAGCTGACGCTCACTGATGCTAACTAACGCGCATTAACGCTGATGCAAAAGGCAGACGAAATCTCGTTTATGACGCCGATTTTTGCCTGACGTTGGTCCCAACGTTTTGCTATTACGCCCGTGTGTATGAGGCCTTAGGCTCCATTTAAACGGGATGCTTTTTTTTTTGTTCCATAAAAACGGGATGCTTTTTCAACCTCCTCTGAATGTTTTAACTTGACAGCTAGAAACCAGCATCTAAAACGTCCGTTTTGCCTGCTGCGCTTAGCGTCGTTTTGCCGCGTTCGCGTCTAGGAGCGTTTTTAAAATGCCTGTAAACTAAACACTCCTAGACACGAGTTTCTGCGTTTTGCGTCGTTTACAAGCTGTTTGGCGTTTCAAATGCTTCTGAACTGGTGTCTGAACCCCTTTTTTTTGCGTTCCAAAAAAAGCCTCTAAACTCAACTGCCTGGAAATGACCTTAAACGACCCCGTGTAAATGTACTGAAAAGATAACATAGCGGAAAGTTCAGGGGCAGCTGAAAATATGCCCAAATGCCTCTAAACATCCGTTTACCAACAGCATTGTAAATGAGGCCTTAAGGATTGGTAATGGTCTTATCAAATTGAAGGGTCTACCTTAATGCAATGCATGAAAAAGCATAGGTGTATAAAGCTGATCTTTAGCCACACCAAAATGTATCTAAATATTTTTTGTTAGGCTTAAAGAGGATCTACAGTTATTTATACAAATATTAAAGAGTCCAGTCCATAGTCCAGCGTTGTCATTCTTCACAGATCTTTGGGCCCCTAGTGCCACCATCTTGCTTGTAGTAAGCTAGCTGAGACTTGCTGATGTCTCATGTTCATGTTTTCGTGACACAGAAGCAGAAATTTGCCCCAGCCCCGCCTGCAACATATCCCAGGAGACTGCGGGACCATTCAGAAAATGCAGTACATCTCATGAAAACAAGGGCTTGAAAGATTAGGATGTTACAGCCAGCTTTCACAAGACAATAAATGAAACAAACCCAAAGTCCGCTCACAAACACCTGCAGATGTGCTGAAGTCAGCAGCTTGGGCTCCACACAACACCCAGGGGTCTCCTGACCCCTGATGACATTCTCTGGGACAAAACATATTGGTGGAGCTTAAGATGCTGACTTCATTACTTCTGCCAGTGTTTGCGAGTGGACTTTTGAGTTTGTTTCATTTATTGTCTTGTGAGTACCCTTTGTAATGAATAAATGCAGTGGTTTTATATAGTGCTGTACTATCTGGTCTTCTTTGTTTTCTTTCTTTTTCATGTCACCTGCTGCCCTCATTTTATTGCTGAATTGATTGCAGTTTGGGTTGTGATCTGTGCCAAGCTGGTCATCTCCATCTTGTGGATGCTTTCAGTATATTATTATTATACAGGATTTATATAGCGCCGACAGTTTGCGCAGCGCTTTACAATATTAGTATATGTAAATGCACATGAGTCATGTATTTCTAGTAAGAGCCTTTTGACTCTTAGTACATTTGGAGTATTGATCTACACGTGCAGTGTTTCGCTGGAGACATGCTTGTTGGATTTTCATGAAGTTTTTTCAATGGGCACATGCTTATTGGACTTTTTTCTCACATGATTCCATATTTCATTTATTGTCTTTGCATTATTCGCGGTGATGTTTATTTGAGAACAAAAGTTGTCTTAGGTTGAAAATGTAAAGAGGATGTGCAACACAGGATTTTGCCATCAGATTTATTACCTTGTATTCAGGTGCAGTCTCCCCATCATTTTTATTTTTTCAAGGTTTGATTCCGTTTCACTGAGCATGGAGTTTCACAATATTTAACAACTTCTAAGTCTGCCTGCAAGTGCACTATTGGAGATCCCACTAGTCTTTCAGAAAGCTGGCACGAGTGGGGAAAAAATAGGTTTTAGTTTCTGTATTGTAGAAACTGGAAAGCTCTTTTAATACGTTTGGGACCTGAGTATTTTGAGCCAAGTACAAAACTGTCCATTTAAAAAGGTATACGTTTAGATAAGCCGCACAAGAAATGGGGAATCAATTGAATGTTATGTAGATAGGTTAAAAGTACCTAGCAAAGTATTGTGATTGTGGCACACTCAAGATCATTTTATTGAGAAATGTATCTCCCAGGAACTCAAAACTCAACACTTAGGTTCCTATTTATAACGGAAAGCAGAAATCACTATCTACTCTCTGCTGGCCACTGCAGGCTTTATTTCACAATCTGCTTGAATCTTACAAGACCGTGGTGTGGAGCCTGCAGTGTCCTGCATTGTGTTGCACTCCATGATAGAAGAAAGTTGCATAAACGCTAAGCACTTTTGCAAGCACATCTGTATCCTTAATATGTGGCCATAATGCAGCTTTATAATAAACCCCTTAGTAATTTGCAAGAGATTGTAATAAGTATTGCTTCATCTGAGCTTCAGGATTTGCATATATAAAGCAAAGAGTCTGTCTTAGTTAATGCAATTTTCAGACCTGCAGACGAGAGGGAAAGGGAAAGGGTTTATTCACATCATATGCAGAGGCCTGTGTTTTTATGCAACTGATCAACACACATTTCTGCAAGGGCACATATATGCCCAATTCAAACCACAAGCAAGCAGAGAGGTGGGGAAAATGCAGCATGGCTGCATTTTTCTGCACCACATCAGGGTTTACCTGAAGTCACCACCCATCTCCGCATAACAGCTCCGCTGAAACGATTGTGTCTAATTCTAGGGCTCCATTTACATGGGGCACTATTTCAACTTCCCCTTAATGATTGTTTTTGGTGGCTAGAAGCCGGCATCTAAAACGGCTGTTTTACAGCGTTTTGCATGCCGCGTTTAGCCGTGTTCGCATCTAGGAGCGTTTTTAAAGAGAAAAAATTTTTTTTGGAAATGGAAACGCCTGTAAACGAAATGGTCCTAGACGCGAGTGACCACGTTTATGCACATTTAGCGGCATTTACAAGCTGTTTGGCGTTTCAAATGCCTCTGAACTGGCGTCTGAACCCATTTTTTTGCATTCCAAAAAAAAGCCTTTAACTCCTTCAGATCTGCGCTATAGCCAAAGTACGGCTCCAGCCTGAATCTGAATCCATGGACGTCGTCCCCTGTGCACGCTCTCGGCGGTGGCATCACGCGCACGCGGCCGACGCGCGCTGCGTGGGCGTGCCCGTGGGTCGGGCGGACTCGATGTCTGTTCG
The DNA here is from genome assembly GCA_018402905.1 of Glandirana rugosa. Lineage (NCBI taxonomy): Eukaryota > Metazoa > Chordata > Amphibia > Anura > Ranidae > Glandirana > Glandirana rugosa. Next base: position 271,501 of record BLSH010264468.1, read on the forward strand.
AGACCCTCGATCGCCCGACAGCTGCAGAACAGGGAACCGCCGATGTAAACACAGCCCTTCTCCGTTCTGTGACAGGAGGCATGACAGATCTACTGATCCCTGTCACTGGGTTCAGTTAGATCTGTTCTGTCCTGGCCAGCCCATCCCCCAAACAGTTAGAACATAATGAGGTAACACAGGTAACCCCTTCACTGCCCGCTTAGTGTTAACCCCTTCACTGCCAATTACATTTATACAGTAATCAGTGGATATTTAAATTTCTGATCGCTGTATAAATGTCATCGGTCCCAAAAATGTGTCAAAAATGTCCGACATGTCCGCCCCAATATCGCAGTCCCAATAAAAATCGCAGATCGCCGCCATTACTAAAAAAAAAAAAAAACCGCCATAAATCAATTCCCATAGTTTGTAGACACGATAACTTTTACGCAAACCAATCAATAAACGCCGATCGCGATTTTTTTTTTACTAAAAATATGAGGAATAATATAAGTCAGCCAAAACTGATGAATAATTTTTTTTTTTTGGATATTTATTATAGCAAAGTAAGAAATATATATATTTTTTTTTTTTGCAAAATTGTTGCTCTTTTTTTGTTTATAGCGGCGATCAGAAATGACGCAGAGGTGATCAAATACCACCAAAAGAAAGCTCTATTTGTGGAAAAAAATTGATAAACATTTTGTTTGGGTACAACGTGTAATGACCGCGCAATTGTCATTTAAAATGTGACAGCGCTGAAAGCCTGAAATTGGTCTGGGCAGGAGGGGGGTTTAAGTGACCAGTAAGCAAGTGGTTAAAGCTGCCTGAAAAAACCTTAAACGACCCTGTGTAAATGTACTGATAAGGTAACATAGAGGAAAGTTCAGGGGCGGCTGAAAAAAACGCCCAAATGCCTCAAAAGGTCCGTTTACCAGCAGCAGTGTAAATGAGGCCTAATGCCCCGTACACACGATCCGAAAATCGGACGACAGTTCGTCCATTTTTCTTGCATGCTAATCTCAGATCGAATCGGAAGAATGTACTAAAGTCACGAATATTCTCGTACGACAGAATAAAAAATCTGAAGTGATGTCATGTGTTGTAGTGGATTTGTATTGTATTGTCGGACGACAACTGTACTGATTAAATTAAAATCGTACGATCGGGCACCATACGATCAAAGTTTTCATGCTTGTCCGATCGAATATTATCTGATGAACTGTCGTGATCGGGTCTCGTAAGCTGTGAACTAACGATCCGATTATCGTACGATCGCATCGTATGCAGTATTTTTCGTCCGATTTTCGGATCGTGTGTACGGGCCATTAGTGTATTTTCATGCTTGAACTGCTTTGGGCAAAAACTTTGTCAAGATTGGAAACTCAGACTTGATGTTATTGATTAATGAATGCAAAGTTAAAGTGGACCTGAACTCAGTCGTGAAGATTTGTTATGGTATAGTAACATCCAGAAATGTTAATAAAGCAGCTGAAGCAATACCCTGAAAAATGGACCTTTTGTCTTGAATTTCTTATAAAAAATAGTGTACTTCCAGTGTCTAGGCACTTCTGTAACTGGAAGAATAAATCCTACCAGAATCAACATGAATTTTTCTGTACTTGCAGCATTTTCAGAATATGGGGCATTTCCATGTATTGCAGATATATAATGATTTTTTTGGCATACATCCTAAAGTAATATTAAAGGCTTTCTTTAAAAAAAACAAACATGTCATACATATCTGCTCTGTGTAGTGGTTTTGCACAAAGCAGCCCAGATCCTCCTCTTCCTGGGTCCCTGGTGCTCTTGGCCCAGAGCAAGAAGCTTGCAAGGGGGCACTCAAGCTGTGGTTCTACATGTGGGACGTGCATAGACTGCATGAATGTAAATAACCTTAAGCTTTTAGAACCACTTTAAGTTGAAAAAGGAATTTAAAGACTGTTTCCCTAGGTTTAAAAATTCCCGTATGTAAATCCTGTAGACTTCCATATAGTGTGGGGGCAGTGTTAATAAAAAAGCTTGATGGTGGATGAGGACAAGAAAAAAAATTTTGTGTCAGAGAACAAAGCAATAGAAGCTTGTCAACCCACTAGACAGTTACAATATACCCTTTCATTCATGAGCTAGTAATTATGTCACAACCAACAAGAAGTAAGTGGTAAGGCAAGCCACCAGCACACCTAAGGGCTCATGTACACTACAGCTTCTAAACTTGAGTTTAGGATCTTTTGGCATTTTTTTGCTAAAGCTCCTAAACTCAACTCCATAAAAGCCTATGTATCTATTCACACATAGGCTTTTACAAGAGTTTAGAAGCTGCTCCGTTAGGGGAGGTTCAACCTCCCTCTCCTGAACACGGAAGAATTATGTTAAGGATAGGAACATTTTGACCACGCTATTTTGCCACGCTTTGCGGTTTTCCCACGGCCGGCAGTCAACCTTGTCTGTGTGTACATGAGCCCTTAAAGCAAACCTGTGCCTAGACTTTGGACAATGAAGTATCTGCATACTTGATAAGAAGCAGTAAATTATATTTAAAGCAAGCTCTTACTGACCTCTGTAGCTGCAAGCACTGTAGAAGAAATAATTCCACACTTTGATGGCAGAAACACCAAACTTATTCAAGTAATTTGTCTCTGCTGGTCGGGTACTTCTGCTCCCCAATTTCAGAACACCTGCTTTGTTAGCTGTTTAGAGGCTGGAAGGCTGATGTGGCCTGCTGGGAAGGGAGCAGAGTGAGCAGAGCAGAATCAGACATACACTTAAAGTTGAACTAAAGGTTAAACATTCTTTTTTTTTAATTTTGTAAGTAAGGGATGGTACAACCTCTGTCAGTTTTTTCTTCTTTGTTTGCCATGTGTTTTCCATTTGGGAGAGTTCTCTTCACTTCCTGTCCCATAACAAAAAACAAGAAGTGAGAATAAATCTCTCCAAAGTGGGGAATTCACTGTTTGTTACCAGAGTCACCAAAACTAGTGTCCCCATTTGAAGATTAACTCTCTCTAATCAGTTGATAACTGAAAATTTGGGACTTTCTAATTTTTACTCTTGGTGATAACAGCAAACAGGACAAGTAGAGAGGGCAAATATCTCCAACAGGGACACAGACGACATACAAAACCTCACAGATGTTCTAATCTCTCTCCACATTATCCAAAACAACCCAAAAAAAAAAACAATTTGCTTTCAGTTATACTTTTATTAGTTCTACTGTGAAATTCAAGAATTAATTGCTCCACAGTGCCTGCAACTACAGAAGTCAGCTAATTTACTGCTTTGCTTGCATGTATATAGCGTAGCTACAGTTATACTTTAAACACACCGAGTATAAAAAAGAGTTTTATGTTATTTTATGTTTAAAACGGAGTTCCACTCGTTTTTTGGTTTATTATAAGTCAGCAGCTACAAAAAGTGTAGCTGCTGACTTTTAATAAACAGTAACTTACCTGTCTCCCGGTCTAGCGATGGCTGCGTCCGAAGCCTCGCTTGTCTCACCCTCCTCCCGACGGCCCCACCATTCCTAGTGTGGGCACTCGGCCCGGCTTCATGGCCGGGCACGGACTGTGCAAGCGCGAGTCGCGCTGCGCATTCCTAGTGACCAGGCAATCTTCTGGGACCTGTGACGTGTCCCAGAAGATTTCCAGGAGGGAGGGGCCACCTAGGAGGAGTGGAGGAGTCGTCTAGATGGCCCAGAGGCAGAAGGTGGAAGAGGGACAGGAAGTCCCTCTGAAAACCAGGGACACACTCCCCCCCAAAAAAAATTACATGCCAAATGTGGCATGTAAGGGGGCGAGGAGTGCTTAAAGCGGAAGTTCCATTTTTGGGTGAAACTCCGCTTTAACTTCGCATTTTTTATTATTATCTACAGTCAATGCTATTGTTATGTATGTGCTTCAGATTAAACTGTAAGCAGCACAGACTGTTACATTTGCATAACTCATACCAGTTTGTTCAAAGTATGGCTTAACCCAGCCTTTATCAACCTTTTCAACACCAAGGAACCCTTGAAATAATTCTCCGGTCTCGGGGAACCGCTGCTAAAAATTAAAAATCTAGAACTCATGATACATTAGTGTGATGGTCAATGGGAAGAATGTTCCTTACACTTGTGGTCATTGGGAAGAATTACCCCTTACAGATAGCTAAAAAGATCAATGGTATAATTGGGAATTTATCTGAGAGATACAAATTGACCATTGCTCAAGGAACCCCTAGCAACCTCTGGAGGAACCCTAGGGTTCCGCGGAACCCTGGTTGAGAAACCCTGGTTTAACCACTTGACCCCCAGGCCAGTTCTGACCCTCTCTCATTGATCAGTTGATAACCAAAATGTGGGACTTTCTTTCAGTTTCACTGTTGATAATAGCAAACAGGACAAGTAGAGAGGGCAAATCTCTTTAATGGGGACACAGACAGCATTCAAAACCTCACATGTGTTCTAATCTCTCTCCACATTACCCAAAACAAAAACCAAAAAAACTTTTGCTTTTAGTTATACTTGTATTACTTCTACTGTGAAGTTCAAGAATTAATTGCTCCACAGTGCCTGCAACTACAGAGGTCAGCTCATTTACTGCTTTGCCTGCATGTGTATAGCCTAGCCACAGTAATACTTTAAACTCACTGAGTATAAAAAAGAGTTTTACGTTATTATACAGTTGTGCTCATAAGTTTACATACCCTGGCAGAATTTATGATTTCTTGGGCATTTTCAGAGAATATGAATGATAACACAAAAACTTTTCTTTCACTCATTGTTAGTGTTTGGCTGAAGCCATTTATTATGAATCAACTGTGTTTACTCTTTTTAACTCACAATGACAACAGAAACTACCCAAATGACCCCGATCAAAAGTTTACATACCCCAGTTCTTAATACCGTGTATTGCCCCCTTTAACATCAATGACAGCTTGAAGTTTTTTGTGGTATTTGTGACTGAGGCTCTTTAGCTTCTCAGATGGCAAAGCTGCCCATTCCTCTTGGCAACAAGCCTCCAGTTCCTGGAAATTCTTGGGCTGCCTTGCATGAACTGCACGTTTGAGATCTCCCCAGAGTGACTCAATGATATTGAGGTCAGGAGACTTAGATGGCCACTCCAGAATCTTCACTTTATTCTGCTGTAGCCAATGACAGGTCAACTTGGCCTTGTGTTTTGGATCATTGTCATGTTGGAATGTCAAAGTACGTCCCATGCTCAGCTTCCTGGCTGATGAATGCAAATGTTCCTCCAGTATTTTTTGATAACATACTGCATTCATCTTGCCATCAATTGTGACCAAATTTCCTGCGCTTTTGTAGCTCACACATCCCCAAAACATCAGAGATCCACCTCTGTGTTTCACAGGTCTTGTTGACTCCTCTCCAAATATAGCATTTATGGTTGTGGCCAAAAAGCTCAATTTTGGTCTCATAACTCCAAGTGACTTTGTGCCAGAAGGCTTGAGGCTTGTCTCTGTGCTGTTTTGCGTATTGTAAGTGAGATACTTTGTGGAATTTGCGTACTAATGGCTTTCTTCTAGCGACTCGACCATGCAGCCCATCTTTCAAGTGTCTCCTTATTGTGCATCTTGAAACAGCCACACCACATGTTTTCAGAGAGTCCTGTATTTCACCTGAAGTTTTTTGTGGGTTTTTCTTTGCATCCTGAACAATTTTCCTCGCAGTTGTGGCTGAAATTTTAGTTGGTCTACCTGACCGTAGCTTGTTTTCAACAGAACCCCTCATTTTCCATTTCTTGATTAGAGTTTGAACACTGCTGATTGGCATTCTCAATTCCTTGGATATCCTTTTATATCCCTTTCCTGTTTTATACAGTTTAACTACCTTTTGCCGCAGATCCTTTGACAATTGTTTTGCTTTCCCCATGACTCAGAATCCAGAAATGTCGGTGCAGCACTGGATGAAAGATGCAATGGGCAGCTTTGCCATCTGAGAGATAAAGAGCCTCAGCCACAAATACCACAAAAGACTTCAAGCTGTCATTGATGTTAAAGGGGGCAATAGACGGTATTAAGAACTGGGGTGTGTAAACTTTTGATTGGGGTCATTTGGGTAGTTTCTGTTGTCATTATGATTCCATTTATGGATATTAGGAGTCCATAAACTCACTGACCTTTTATACACACACATTAATTACACGCAAACAGATCACAGGTGAAGATGGTTAGCTTTATTAGCCATTCAAACCCCTTTGTGTCAACTTGTGTGCATGTTATCAGGCCAAAATCACCAGAGTATGTAAACTTTTGATCAGGGCCATTTGGGTAGTTTCTGTTGTCATTATGATTTAAAAATAGTAAACGCAGTTGATTAATAATAAATGCCTTCAGCCAAAGCCATGAGTGAAAGAAATGTTTTTGTGTTATCATTCATATTCTCTGGAGAATGGCCAAGAAATCATAAATTCTTCCATAAACTTATGAGCACAACTGTATGTATGTGTATATAAAGTATATATATATATATATATATATATATATATACACAGTGGAACCTTGGTTCACGAGTAACGCAGTTAACAAGCATTTTGAAAGACGAGCATTTTTAAAAAACAAACCCTGACTCAGTTTGCGAGCTCTGTCTCGCAAACCAAGCAGGATTAAACCTCTGTGCATGCAATACCGCACATGGCCAGAGGTGCGGGGACGCTGGTGAGCCTTGGAGACCCTCAGAAGCATTTGCAAATACTCAGAAGTACCGAACGTGTAAACAGTTCCCGAGCATTTCCGAATGTGTCCGAGCATCTCTGAGGCTCACCAGCACCACCACACCTCTGGCCACATACGGTATGGCATATACCAGCGCCCCCCTGGACCTATGGCCACATACAGTACTGCATTGACAAGCAGTCATTGTGGAATGAATTATCTGAGTTTCCATTGTTTCCTATGGGAAAACATGCTTTGATATACGAGCGAATTGGATTACAAGCATTCTCCTGTATATATTTATTAGTAAAAAGTAAAAATGATATACTGTGGATATATATATTTATATATATATATGTATATATACTGTATATATATGACCTTGTTATACCTTTTAGACTCCATGCACACTGTAGCTGCTAAACAGTTGTTTTTGGGTGTATGGGCATTTTTTTAACAGCCCATAAATGCCCCTCTATGTTATCTTATGTGTCCATGCACACATGGACGTTTATTGTCATTTATCAGCAGTGGCGTTTATGGGATGTTGTCAGAATGCCCTAAAATTGCGTCCAAGAGTCGTTTTTCTGACCACAAAAAACGCTGATACTCAAAAACAAGCATAAACGCTCACCAGCGTTTTTGGACGTTTCTGATCCATTGAAAAAAAAAAAACGCTCAAAAATGCTGTTGCTCAAAAACGAGCATAAAGGATATTACAAAACGCTGATAAAAGCGCGTTTTTAAAGCAGCGCTTTCCTGCCAGCAATCTGACTTCCAGAACAACTTTTTGGAATGTCCAGTGTGCATGGAGCCTTAACGTTTTAGAGCAAACAATATCCAATTTAGAAATATCCTGAATTGCAAAAAGTCGAATTTATGAACTGATGAAAAAAGAAAGCCTTCTAAGGAACGGATATTTATAATACACACAAATACTGTAAGTAAAACTTCCATAAATTAGCTTGTTAGTAGTCCACATCACAAACGTTTCATTCAGTTTTACTTTGAAATTATTATCAGAGTGACAGTCTGACCCTTCATTACTTAGAACTACATACATGGCATCTTGTAAATCTGATAAGAAAGGAGTAAACTTGATTCGGTAACTAGTTTTTCACTGTGCAGGTAAGATTTTTTTGATGTTAATTACATAATAATTATACAGAACCAGCTGTTTTTTAACGCCAGGCTAATTATTTTTGACGTTTTCATAGTTCATGTCTAAAGACAAGATATTATGCAGGAGAATAGCAATATTGCCAAGGCAGATTTTTAAACTTGTGAAGTTGCCCAAAATAATGAAGTTTTATATTATGTTGCAATTAAATTCGAATGGCTTGGCTATTAGCCAGCATCAGCGCATATGTAGGGTTTTATATTGCTTAAAAAAGATGTTACAGAAATCACTGTTTAAAGTGGATGTAAACCCACCGCTCACCCAGTATAAACTAATGACACAGTATTAATGTATATGTACTTGCACTCCTCCTTCATGTATCCCTACCTTGCAAATGTCACCCCCTTCCGCAGTAGCAGCTCCCGAAATCTCTGGAATCAGTGGGTAGGTGTCTTTGCTGGAGCTCGGTGGGTGGAATTGTGATGTCACAATCCTACCCACCCACCTCTACACTCTCCTACTTTGCTATTCCTGTGTTTTGATAAACATCTAGTCAAAACTCAGGAAAGAAACCACATGCCCTATCATGCTGAGGTGTGAAGCAGCCAATTCTGGGAGAGCTGGAGAAGAAAGGAGGGGAGAGTGTGAAGGTTTGTCTGCTCCGTGCATGAGATAAGGAAATTACCTGTCATTCACACAGTATGGGGAAGAAACGTCTCTTATTTCTCAGTTAGGCCTCATACACACGGGCGTTTTTTGACGCCGGCGTCTACTGACGCTTTTTTCTGCTCCCCATGTTAGTCAATGGCCACATAAAAAACGTCGGCGTTTTTGAGCTGTAGATGGCGTCGGCGTATCAGAGAAACCACGACCAGCGCGTTCCTTGGCTGCATCGACGTCAAAAAGCGCCGCAAAACGCCACGAGACGCCAACAGACGCCAACAAACGCCACCTAATATTGTACCGGCGTTTTCCAGCGTTTTTTGACGCCGACGTTTTTAGGTTGAAAAATAGCAGAGGAATGATTTTTTTTAAAAAAACGTCTATTGACGCCGACGCTCACTAGCGCTCAAAAACGCCAATGCATAACGCCGAAAAACGTCGACTTTTTTTCCTTGACGTCGGGCCCGACGTTTTGTTTATTATTTTATATACGCCCGTGTGTATGAGGCCTTAGTCAGTTTTTTTCTTACTGAAAATAGATAAGGGGATTGTTCAGAGCTGGATTAACTTTGTGGTGAGACTGGGTGCAGATGACATGACATGCTCTACTCTACTAGGCACAATTATTAACCACTTCAGCCCCGGAAGGATTTCCAGCTTTAGGACCGGAGCCCTTTTTGCAATTTGGCGCTGCGTCGCTTTAACTGACAATTGCGCGGTCGTGCGACGTTGTACCCAAACGAAATTTGCGTCCTTTTTTTCCCACAAATAGAGCTTTCTTTTGGTGGTATTTGATCACCGCTGCGTCATTTCTGATCGCCGCTATAAACAAAAGAAGAGCGACAATTTTGCAAAAAAACCCAAATTTCTTACTTTTTGCTAAAATACAAATCCAAAAAAAAAATATAAAAAAACATTTTTTTTCACCGTTTTTGGCCGATTTATATTCTTCCTCATATTTGCGATAAAAAAAATCGCAATCGGCGTTTATTGATTGGTTTGCGCAAAAGTGGTCGCGTTTACGGATGATGAGAATTCATTTTTGGGGTTTTTATTTTTTTTTTTTTTTTACTAAAAATGGCGGCGATCTGCGATTTTTTGCGGTACTGCGATATTGGGGCGGACATGTCGGAACGTTTTGACACTTTTTTGGGACCATTGGCATTTATACAGCGATCAGTGCTATAAAAATGCACTGATTACTGTGTAAATGCCATTGGCAGTGAAGGGGTTAACCTGCAGGGGGCGCGCTAAGGGTTAAGTATGTTCCCTAGGCGTGTTCTTACTGTATGGGGGACTGCCTAGCTGGGGAAGGGAAGTGGTCACAGCCTTCACGTAAAGGAAGGCTGTGATCACAGCCCTTCCCCCTCACACAGAGCGGAGGTCCGTGTTTACATACACGGACCTCCGCTCATTCGCTCCGGGGGGGCATCGCGGGTGGCCGGCGGCAATCGAAGCCGCCGCACCCACTCCCTGGCCCCCCCTGGACACAGTGAGCGTGCGGGCGCGCCTCCGGCGGCGCGCGCGCGCTCACTATACACGTTCCCGCAGCCGCCGTCGTATGACGGCGATTTGCGGGAACGAGCCACTTTGCCGCCGTCAGATGCCGATCGGCGGTCGGCAAGTGGTTAATATTTTTTTTTCAGGTTTACATCCACTTTAAAGAGACAAATTGACATACATACTTAAAATGAAGGCCAATGTGTTTCACAGTGTCAATATACTCCTACACAGTGAGCCCTCATAGACTTTTATGGAGGTGTACTCTAATAGGTTGATTTACTAAAGGCAAATAAGCTGTTTACTTTACAAGAGAATTTTCTCTTAGCTTAGTGAATAAAGTAAAACTCTACTAACTTCCACCATCCAATCAGGTGAAAATACTTTTCTTTTCCTTGCACGTGATTGGGTATTCTTGCAAAGTGAATTTTTACAACATTCACTGAGCTAATGAAAAAAATCCCTTGCAAAGCCTTTAAATAGCCTATATGTCTTTAGTAAATGAAACCCTAAGAATCTAGAGCCTTGGAGTACAGTCCTCTTTAGAGTCCATTCACTCCATTTGTGTTGAGCTGTGCTGGGCAAATAAGAAAAGAGTAAACAATGTAATGCAACGGAATTGACACTGTTTCTCCATGCGTTCAGCACGGTTGCTGGTGTAAATGTGCCTTCAGGGCTCTGATGGCTAGTTGTATAGGCCTTGAAGATCTCCACTCAGAGTAAACAGCAGAGGAGGGAAAATACAGTGCACCTGGAAAGTATTCACAGCGCTTAACTTTTTGCACATTTTGCTATGTTATAGCATTATTCCAAAAAGGATTAAATTCATTATTGTCCACAAAATTCTACAAACAATCTTTGCAAAATTATTACAAATATAAAACGAAAAAAAAATCACATACAGCCCTTGCCATGACACTCAAAATTGAGCTCAGGTGCATCCTCTTTCCATTGATCATCCTTAAGATATTTCTACAACTTGATTGGAGTCCACCTGTGGTAAATTCAGTTGATTGGACATGATTTGGAAAGACACACACTTATCTATATAAGGTCCCACAGTTAACAGTGCATGTCAGAGCACCAAACCATGAAGTCCAAGGAATTGTCTGTAGAGACCTCCAAGGCAAGATTGTATCGACACACAGATCTGGTAAAGGATATAGAAACATTTCTGCAGCATTGAAGGTTCCAATGAGCATGGTGGCCTCCGTCATCTGTAGATGGAAGACATTTGGAACCACCAGGACACTTCCTAGAGCAGGCCACCCGGCCAAACTGAGTGATTGCTGGAAAAGGGCCTTTGTCAGGGAGGTGACCAAGACCCCGATGGTCACTCTGATAGAGCTCCAGCATTTCCCTGTGAAGAGAGGAGAACCTTCCAGAAGAACAACCATCTCTGCAGCACTCCACCAATCAGGCCTGTATCTTAGAGTAGTCAGACTTAAAGAGGAAGTAAATCCAGATTGGGTTTACTTCCTCCGTATTCCCCTGTAATGTAAAGCATAATGGGCTACTATGCATCGCATAGTAGCCTATTATGTGCCACTTACCTGAAAACGAAGCCTGCGATATCCAGTGCTGTCCAGCCATGCTGGCCGCGTCCATCTTCAGCCCCTCTTCCTTCTGGGGCCGCGACTCCGCCACTGTGACTGGCCAGAGTCGTGTGACGTCACTGCCGCGGGAGCCGCCAGTCACGGCACGGTCGTAGTGGAGAACGGCACGGAGGCTGTTTCTCCTCTGCACATGTGCTGACATGACATCGGCACATTCACTGCCCTGCATATCTCCTGAACCGCACAGGTTTAGGAGATATGCAGTGCATCTACAGGTAAGCCTTATCATAGGCTTACCTGTAGGTTAAAGTGGTTGTCACGAGTTGACAACCACTTTAAGCCACTCCTCAGTAAAGGCATATGGCAGCCCACCTGGAGTTTGCCAAAAGGCATCTGAAGGATTTTCAGACCTTGGAAACAAAATTATCTGGTCTGATGAAACAAAAGTTGAACTCTTTGGCCTGAATGGCAAGCATCATGGAGGAAACTATCACCTGGCCAATACCATCCCTACAGTGAAGCATAGTGGTGGCAGCATCATGCTGTGGGGATGTTTTTCAGCGGCAGGAACTGGGAGACTAGTCAAGATCAAGGGAAAAATGAATGCAACAATGTAAAGAGACATCCATAATGAAAACCTGCCCCAGAGTGCTCTGGGATGAAGGCTCATCTTCCAACAGGACATCTACTCTTAGCACACAGCCAACATAACAAAGGAGTGGCTATGGAACAACTATGTGAATGTCCTTGAGTGGCTCAGCCAGAGCCCAGACTTGAACCTGATGAACATCTCTGGAGATATCTGAAAATGAAAGGCAAAACAGTGCAGCGCTAAAAAATAAATAAATAAAATTCCCACAAGTTAGTGGGAGATATTCATGAGGCCTCATACACACGGACGTTTTTTGAGGCCAGCGTTTTCTGGCGTTTTTTGCAGCTCTCCATGTTAGTCAATGGCCCCATAAAAACGTCAGCGTTTTTGAGCTGTAGATGACGTCGGCGTTAGTGAGCTGAAACTAGAACCCACAGCCATCGCGTTCTGAGGCTGTAACGTTTTGGCATTTTTTGACGCCGACGCCACAATATGCCAACAAACGCCACCTTTTCCGGCGTTTTTGACGCCGACGTTTCTAGGTTGAAAAATAGAAGAGGGATGATTTTTTTTAAAAAACGCCTATTGACGCCGACGCTCACTAACGCTCAAAAACGCCGATGCATAACGCCGAAAAACGCTGACTTTTTTTCCTTGACGTCGGGCCCGATGTTTTGTTTATTTTTTTAGAAACGTCCGTGTGTATGAGGCCTAAGTGTATATAAACCATCACATTCCTATGTGCTTCAAATTAGTGAGTATAATCCTTAAAAAATTGATGTCTAAACATGAAAGTCTATATTTACACTGAGTAAAGATCTCCTCATGGGTATGTATTCACAATTTAACACCAGAAGGAATTCTTCTATTCAGTCAGATAATATTCATATTCAAAAACCAGGGATGTCATTCAGGTGGATCAGAAGGAGGATAAACTTCAAGCTATCACCCACATATAGTGTCACCGCCACCAGAGGTAATACAGGATACTCTTACCAGACAAAACTGGATAGAACGCATATATCTCCACCAGGACACATCACATAGACTCCCATCAGGGTTCCTTGGGTGACAACTCCTCATCCAGGGGACACCATCGAGCTATACCTTCCACAACCCGGTCATATAGGAGTGGGAACCTCCACATCAGTACCCTTCGGTTATGAGTAAGCTTTACAGGATATCCTCATATCACCTCAGCAGAAACAAAAGGCGCTACATAGCATGATATCCTTTAACCAAGGGTTTTTAATGTAAAAAATTGCACTTACATGTTCCAGAATAAAACGTTCAATATGGAATTCCACAGATACAATAAAAGATGGTGCAATGGTAAAGAGCAGGCTCACGTCAACCGACGCGTTTCGTATAATAAGTCGCTTCTCCCCCCCCCCTCCTCGGCACCGACATGACAGGTGTGGGACGTGCTTTGCGTTGTGAATGGCTGGCCAATCTTCTTGGACCCGTGACAGGTCCCAAAAGATTGCAGGGAGGGAGAGGGGAGAGGTGAACATCTTTCCAGCGCTGCGTCACCAGGAGAGGAAGTGGGAGCTGGGTACCTAATAAAAACTAGGTACCTACTCCCCCCCCCCCCCCAAAAAAAAATGATATGCCAATTCTAGTATGTCAGGGGGTCACCATTACTTAAAGCAGAAGTTCTACTTTTGAGTGGAACTCTGCTTTAAGTTTCCTTGGATGACCAATTTCATCTACTGTCCTCAGTGTTGCCTGATCAATGGTGTCCTCAATGCTGATGGGCCCCTCCTCCTCACTCCGTGATGACATTTCACAGTCATTGCCCCATGAACATTATGGCATCCTGGTGTTTTTAGATGCCGATGTAGGTGATTCACAGGTTCACACTGCACTGTAGCATTGATTTGTGCTTTGTGGGGCACTGATGTTAGGTTCCTCCTCTCCTCTCTGCAGAAGAGAGGGAGAGCCTACCCTCAGTGTCCTGTACAGAACAATTCAATGCTATAGTTTAGTGTAAACCTGTGATTCGCCTACATCAACATCTAGCTATAGCCGCTAGCAATAATCACTGTATTCTTCCAGCAGGGGGAGGGATGTCACCATCAACACTGACTGTGTTGATAGGGGAATCAAGCAATTTTTTTTCCTGCAGGAATGAAAATCACACCATTTCTAGCCAGCCTAAAGGCATGTACACACTATACGAAAATCGAGCGAGAATTTTCGTCTAAAGAACTTTCATAGGATTTTTGTATAGTGTGTACACAACTTTCAACAGCGATTCCAAATTTTTGTATGAAAATTCCCGAAGGGACAAACTCCAAAATTTTTCTTGCATGGGAACAGAACTAATGATATTTGTTTAATGTGTACCGTTGTCGTACGATTTTCGTACAAGAAAAATCAGAAAAGAAAGACTGTGCATGATCAGAATGAATAAACAACAAAAAAAAACCTTTGTTGTATGAGAATTTTCGTTCATCAGTTCCGATTTGGTGTGAAACAACGAGGAAAATCGGACGATCGTTCGCCCGATTATCTTATAGTGTGTAACCTACATAAGACAGCAAGTGTGTTACAGGCCGGATCATTAGGTGAAATCAAAGGGAAAAAAAGACAGAAAATGAAGACTAATGCAGTCACTACATTTAAGAATTAAGAAGCTGCAATATATAACATTTTTGTTTTAGGGTTAAATAGCGCTTTAACGCTAACCTTCTGCAGTGGTAATCAAAACTTTGTTTATACTCACCAAAGTGACTTTTTTCCACAAATGGTTAGTTAAAGAAAGGCTGTTATGTATATATACTACACAGTGATAGGGCTTTGTCACAGCAAGGAGCAGAATATATATTATTTGTAGCATTTAATGTAATTCAATAAAATGTGATTTATTTATCTAGAAACAGTCCATTTATAAAATATTCATTCCAGTGGGATTTTAACAATTTCTAGAAAAAAAATAAAAAAAATAAAATAGGGTTCCTAAAAACGTAGTCATTTATATTTATACTCTAATTTATGTATTTTTTTATTTGTCTTTTCCACAGTCAGCTTTTGCTTAAGCTGACATGAGCAAAATGAGACAGTTGCTCCCCCATCAGTGCAGAGTCTTGTCGGAATAAATAGCTTTTTAATCACTTCTTAAGGCTACCGAAAGGGAAATTTACTCTGATGTTTAGATGCTCTGTGTTTTCCCTGAGAAAATAGTTTTGAGGGACAATTGGCTCGGAGCAGTAAGCAATTATTGATTCTCTGTTCCAATGAAGCTTATGTGATTTTTTTGGGGGCTAGGAATTCCACAACCGACTGTGGTCCTTTGTTAGGCTGGCTACTAGAATTGCTGTTTTACATTAGGTCATTAGGTGAGCTCACTTGTTGATTGATGATGCTGCCAGAAATTGCTGTTCTGCAATATATCTTATTTTATGTAGTGGCTGTGTCATGAGTGTACATCGGTTGAACTTTTAATTTAAGTGGGATAGCTCTTCTTCAAGCCACTTGCCTGGGAATAAATTTGTAAGAAAGATATGTTAGTTTAGAAAACCTAATAAAAGAGAAAGATCAAATAGACATGACGAAAAGTGAGCTTTTGATCTCCAATGTAATAAATATCATAAGTGGCCTTCATCAGCTGTTGTCCCTCATTTATAATAATGGATACATACAAAATGCATCAGGGAGAGTGAGATCCCATGTAATTATGCATTGGAATTCAAGTGAAGAGGCTTTCTCCCCAGATCATATAAAATACATAAGTAGCTGATGGGCAATTCATCTTGATGAAATTCATCCAAAACTAAAGTTTCAGCTTTTGTGGAATTTGCATTCCCAAAGCATGTAAACATAATTAATGCCTTTATTATCCACTCAGTCAACTGGTTCAAGAGCACCCATCTCTCCCCATTTGCAGTCATTCTTCCTGGCCCCTGATGTATGTAGACAACAGTGCTACATGACTGTAACAGGTAGGGCAGAGGTGTCTTTGATGTGTAGATTGTTATTGACAACCTGGCCCTTGTTGACGGGGGCCCACAATGGGGGAATAAATAGGTACAGACTCGAGCAAAGGTTTTGTTTATGGATGATGCCCTAAGCAGGAGTGTCTATTTAAAGTTACAGTAGCTAGGCTGTAATCAGCCTAAGCCTGATGATTGTTCAGCTTTTTTGGGTCTTCCCTAGGCTCTGCTCATTGTTTGGTTCTGCCAAAGTGGAGAGTGTTCATGGCAATAGTGTAGGAGGCTACAATAATCAGCCTTATGAATATTTATTTCCCTGGTCAACCACTAAAAGGTTTACTGCCACTAATGCAGGTTGAAAGAGGGCATACATATTTGTAAATGACCTTGGGAAGTCAGGAAAGACTCAGTTTTATGACTGATCCTCTTAGGCCTGCTGCCTAGGGAGGGTGAGCATATGATTGGACCTAAACCTAGATTTGAGGCCTAGCACCATGGAGGAACTTCGGCCAAATAAAGGTACCAGAGCAGCTGGGCAGGGGCTTGGTCTTCAACTGAGGTGTGGTGGCCTCTCCCCAAGGACTCAGAACATTCAGTATTTTGCAGCTGGGATGTCAATTCACAGAATTCTGGGTTGGCTTAAAGGTCCTCTGTCCGTGAAGGCTGTAAGCATTTTTGTCCCTTCTGGATTCTGCCAAGTCCATGGGTGCCCTGTGCCCCAACCCTCCTTGTTTGCTTTGAAAGGTGACTGATGCCCATCTATTCACACTACTATACTATTGCCAAAGGCTTAACCCTGGAGTGAAATGTCAGCCAGCCTGACCTGTGAGGGTACCTAATAGCCCCTGGGGGGGGGGGGGGCATACGTTGATAGTTCACTTTTCATAAAGGTTTCTGTAGACATTAGGGAATTAATGTTTTGAAGTAGCGCAAACCCCAACTTTATCATGATTTTTATCATGATTGCAAGTACAGAGTTCAGGGGTCAGGAGTATGGGTGCAGAGTGCTGGGATTATGAGTATGTAAAGTACATGGTGCAGGGATCCAGTGTTTATAACATACACTGTGTAGGAGTCAGGTGTATATAATGTACAAAGTGCAGGGGTTAGGTGTTTAAAACATAGAGAATGCAGTGGTCAGAAGTATGTAACATACAGAGTGAAGGGTTCAGGCGGACCTAACATAAATAATGCAAGGGTCGGGTGTATGTAACATAGTGCTGGGGTTAAGTATATTTAATGTACATAGTGCAGGGTTCTGGTGTATATGATGTACATAATGCAGGGGGCAAAGTATATGTAACATACATAGAACAGGGATAAGGAGTATGCAATGTTTGAAAATGATTTGTGAAATTACATCAACATGTTAAAGGCTAAATTAGAACTTAGTGATTGGGTTCATATTTACTTTAAGCTAATAAAAATAATACAGAAGTAAAATATGCAGTAAAAGAAGTCACAAAAAACTTTTCACGGCCTGCTGAGTTTCTATCTTTAAAGATGGAAGCTGTTCATTTAAAGTTAGTTCCTATTGAATATAAAACGTAGAAATATTGGTTGTCACATGATTTGTAAAGTACATGTACAGGTTTTATAGATGAAAGAGTCAAGTGTAAAAGAGATCATATTCAACTATGCAATTGGTATCTCAACAATTTCTGTGCATACTCTAAGGATTTATGCCTTTCAATAGCCCGTGACCAATAAATGGAATGAAGATTTGCCTTGCGCAGAGTGGCAGGTGGACGAGGTAGGCTGGTTACCAGTCTTACATTACAAATAGGAAGTGTTTACACAATCTTTAGTGTGAAACTATATTTGTATATAAACCAATATTTTAAGAATATACATATATATCCAGAGGCGTAACTAGAACCTTCAGGGCCCCGGTGCAAGAAATTATGAAGGGCCCCCTGACCCCTGGCCAGGGCCCTTCCCTCTTTCCACTGATCCTGTGGCCCTTTACTCCCATCGTGGGTCCCTTTATTACGGTACTGCAGTGGGGCCCTTTCACAAGTTCTGCAGCAGGCCCCAGGGGGACCAGGGAAGCACACAGGGGCCCTGGGAACAGCAGAAGACAAGTAAACTGGATAGAGGAAAATGGAGGAGATTGGGTCCTCTAAATGCCACCCCCGCCATCCCTCCTATTCAGGTG
Organism: Glandirana rugosa; assembly: GCA_018402905.1. Taxonomy (NCBI): domain Eukaryota; kingdom Metazoa; phylum Chordata; class Amphibia; order Anura; family Ranidae; genus Glandirana; species Glandirana rugosa. Next base: position 289,655 of record BLSH010264468.1, read on the forward strand.
TACAAGGGAGGCACATGGGCCCCCTGGACCATGGGGCCCGGTTGCAATTGCACCCCCTGCAACCCCTATCGTTACGCCCCTGTATATATCTTTAAACAAAGTCAATGCAAATAAATATAAATGTATAAAAAGGGTTCAGAAAACAGAAATACAATTATTGTGGGAGTTCCAATTTCTGTAGCTTGAGTTAAATACATTTTCTAAAATAATGGGAACCCCAGCTAGTTCAGGAACATCATCATATATGCTGATGGTCTGAAAATTTCTACATAAATGTAATATGCTAAATTCTTGCAGTCTCTTCATATATAGCTTGCAGTGCAGCTACAAAATGGCCAGATCAAAGTAGATGAGGTATACATATCTCTTTAATATATTCAGTGAGTCCTGATTTATTAAAGAATGTTCCATTTCCCAGTGAGAGTAGTGTGCAGTTATGGCAGTCAAGTACAGTACATTAGATGGAACAGCAATAGAAATGCAAATTGTTGCAAAGCAGTCGTCCTATAATGAATGATTAAGCAAGGCAAATACAAACGAAAAGAATGGCCTCCTAAACCTGCTTGTATAAATGCAGGAAGCATTCTGTGGATATCCAGATTATTGGCTGGTTAAGGCTGTCTGAATGAGCCTTTCTACACATTATTCGATTCTTTTTAACCATTTCATTTCAGTACAGTGTTACTTAGTCTTTTATTCTGCAAATACAGGCCATGATCAAGGGGGACTGGTGAGCTGCTGAATCACACTAGCTACTCCTGTGACTCTCAGTTGGGCAAACATCAATCAACTGGAGCCATTCAACTTAATTGCCATTCTCACTTCTTGACCGCCTTTTTTTACATCCAGATCATCAAAACTATTTTGCTCCCACTACAAAATAGCTTAACAGGCAAACCTGTAACAGAGCAGCATCATCCTCTACAGCAGGGGTAGGCAATCTGCGACCCTCCAGCTGTTGTGGAACTACATTTCCCACGAGGCATTGCAAGCCTGGCAGTTACAATTACTCCCAGGGGCATGATGGGACTTGTAGTTCTGCAACAGCTGGAGGGCCGCAAGTTGCCTACCCCTGCTCTACAGTATGAGCATGTGATGCCTCAAGCCAAGTGGCAGAGTCTTAGATTTCAATAGCAAAAAGCTCAGTAGGACAGAGCAGTGTTTTAATGGCTTGAGGTCACCAGTTTTGAAGTTACATGTAGGAAAGGTATTACCTTGAACCAGCTTTACTCTCTATTTATTGTGAACTACCAACTCTACAATTTGCGCAGTTACTGGGATTTGCCTAGCACTTGGTTCACACTGAATGCGACTTTGAAATCGCGTGACTTCACTTGAAATCGCTCAATTTGAAAGCTGCGTGTCATTGCGACTTCAGGTGCGACTTGGCTGACATCTGTGCAACTTCATGCACAGGTGTCTATGCTAGTTGCATCTGAAATCAGCAAAAGTAGTGCAGAATCTACTTTTTCAAATCGGTGCGACACTGCAAAGTTGGTGTTGCACCAATTTGAACCATTCCGTTGCCGACAAAAGGGTGTGACTTGTTATGCAATTTGACAGGTCAGATCGCATGACAACTCGCACCGGTATGAACAGGGGCTTAAATTCCTTTTTAGCCTCTTAATTTTTGACATTTTAGATCTAGCGCTTGGTTTTGTCTCCTCTGCAGAAGAAAAGACATGGCAAGATTTGTGTTTCACCATTTGCACTGAATTATTTACTGTGACTTTTATCGCTAACAAAAAGTCCCACAGTAAGGACATGCTCACGCAGCATTTTTACTGATATATTTCTGTGTATTATGGTATAAAATGTTGAAAATTCTGTTGTAATTATCAGGAAATGTCAGCCTTTAGGGAGAAAGTAGTGACCGAACTGGAAATGCAAATTATATTTGATATAAGTAATGCAAAGCATATGAATATATAAGCAACGAGATATTGATCCTTGGAACCATTAGCAAGTAGTCATAAGCAATTCCCGTGGTAAATTTATGTGTGTTAGAAGAGGGCACTGAACATTTGAAAAAAAAAGCAGCTATGTTCCTGTGTACAGATTTCATAAAAGGCACAAGGTGTACTGGCACTGAAGGAAACAGGGTACGGAATACATCTTAAAGTAAAACTCTGGGCTAATAGCCAAATACACAGCTGAAATTTATCTATGTAGATTGTCAAGGGAATATGTAGTTCTTTTGTGTGTAATCTCTGTTATTATGGCCAGAATAAAAAAAAAAAAAAATAAATGTGAAATTTTGTATATACAGTAATAATATTTTTATTTCTGCTTCTAAGTTATTAAGTGGGGTCTTTTGCTTTTTTTTTGGGAATTAAGGGGAAACTTAACTCTCAAAAAAAATGTTTCTTTTCCTTTTTTGGCCCCATCCCCTACAGCCATTCTGGTCTAGGCCAGAATGTTTCATTGGTCTACAGCCTCCTGAGATACTCACATTATTATTATACAGGATTTCTATAGCGCCGACAGTTTGTGCAGCGCTTTACAATATTAGGGCAGACAGTACAATTACAATACAATTCAATACAGGAGGAATCAGAGGGCCCTGCTCGTTAGAGCTTACAATCTAGGAGGTTACATCTCCCAGGAAGCTGCATGATCGGCAATCATAAGGCCTCATACACATGGACGTTTTTTGACGTCGGCGTTTTCTGGCGTTTTTTGCGGCACTCCATGTTAGTCAATGGCCCCATAAAAACGTCGGCGTTTTTGAGCTGTAGGTGGCGTCGGCGTTAGTAAGCAGAAAGTAGAACCCATGGCCATCGCGTTCTGAGGCTGTAACATTTTGACGTTTTTTGGCGCCGACGCCAACAAACGCCACCTAATATTGTACTGGCGTTTTCCGGCGTTTTTTGACGCCGACGTTTTTAGGTTGAAAAATAGCAGAGGGATGATTTTTTTTAAAAACGTCTACTGACGCCGACGCTCACTAACGCTCAAAAACGCCAATGCATAACTCCGAAAAACGTCTACTTTTTTTCCCTTGACGTCGGACCCGACGTTTTGTTTATTTTTTTCGATACGCCCGTGTGTATGAGGCCTAACAGATGGGGGAGGCATGCAGTTGAAGAGGACCAAGATGGCTACTTAGCACCTGCTGTTTGCCACCTGCAAACAGCAAATCGCAACAGGACCGTGCTGGACTCACAGTGTAGGCGAGTATGGGTTTTGAGGAGAACCCTGGAATACAAGTAAGAGAGAAAAAAAATGTGAGTTTGGGGAGTTGAGTGCCACTTTAAAGGCTCTCAAGTTTGCTTTGTTGATCAAAGAACTCCCTTCACACAGCTAAAAGACTCATCCCATTAACTCATTCATTTTGGTTGAGCTCAGTCCCAAGCTTCAGCAAGAGAAAATGGTCTTCCAAGAAAATAGCTCTGCTGTGCTGTCTCTCTAACTTTGAGGATTCTTTGTCATGTATTTAATGTCATTTATAAAATACACTTTTATAAAAAAGTACATATGTGTAAAAGTTTTTTCCCCTTTTATTTTAACATTATTTTTTTAAAACTAAAGGTCAGCCACCATCTTTTAAATCCCAACTGAACAGTCAGGCTGCATTCACAGTAACAAATATTACTTTATTTGCTAAATGCTGCAGTGGGGCACATCAGATTACAGAAAAGCCAAATTGGTCCTGTACCCTGATCCGTGATCTGCTGTGTTTGGTGGATACAGCGGTCACAAATCTTGCTGCTGCCTGCTTTAGTGAGCATACAGGAACGGGTGATGAGGGAGAATGCATGGGTACATCCACCCACATTGGCAAAGCTCCCAACCAGTTATATATGTACATTAGTTGGACAGGAAGTGGTTAAAAAAAGGTAGGAGACACGGGCCACCAGAGAGGTAAGCATAATAGCTCTTCTTTTACTGAAATTAATTCTTGGCAATTTTAGGGGCCTCTTCTTTACCTATACACAGTTTTCTCCAAAATTTTTTAATAGAAAACAGTATATTTTTCATCTATTGTGTAACTCGAGGCTCAGTTACAAAAGCCATGATAACGGTGACTTTCTCTCCTAAACTTTCCATTCATATCATCATTCCTGTTTAAAATTGCCGAGGCAAACAAAATCTTGTTTTTTGTGAAATAATTTTTTTCTTTATATGTTAGGCTTTCATCTAGGTTTCATTATGTATTCTCATTTTCATAGTGTAAATATTCATTTATATTATATATTTATGTTATATTTCCACACAGGAATACTTTACTGTGCTTTAGTTACTGTACTTTCTATTTAACTTCACCTTTGCCTTCAGCTGAAAGAGTGACTGTCATGATGCTTTGATTGACTGCCCTTGTGGGCCAGCTAGGACAGACTTAGTAAGCTGCTCACAGTCAGACAGTAAATCAGATATTTCTGTGCTGTAGCATTTAGCTGTAGAGATTGCTAGGCCAAAAGCAAAGAACCTTACCTCCTTATTGACAAGCTTTTCTTCAACAGCTCTCAAGGATCCTGCTGTTATTTTTACTGTCAATATCAGCAGAATAATGTAGGATGGGAAGTTTTGTATACAGCACTTCTCAGGGGACATATATAGGACTATTGCTTATATGCTAATGGATATATCTAGTGGATTCTTCATTAAAAGCCCATATAGTTGGCTGCTGCACATTGTAAGGTATTCTTTTCTTCATCCTTTTAGGCATCACAGCACCTAAGAAACTTGTTAGGGTAGCCTATGGATGAGTCATTATTTTCCTTTAACCAGCGGATGTGGATGGGGGAATCCTCCCCCCTGAGGTATTGTATACTGACATCAAGGCAGAGCGGATTGGAGCTAATCGGCTGTAAACAGACAACATCGTTCGTTTACTCCCAGCCACCCATACAGCAGAGCGGACTCTGTCTGGATCCACTCTACAGAAACTGGGCAGACATGAATGTGTCATCTGCCCACTGTGCTCCGATCAGCAGGGGATCCGTGAGCTGATCCCCTGCTGATGGGAACAGAATTTGTCTCGTCTTAAATGTGTTATTTGTTGTGGTCCACAGGATGAGGAGGAGGTAAAGGAGCAGGTGTCTATGTTGAAAAGAGATAGCAAAGAGGGTTTCCAGTATCATAACAGATGCATTACATGACCACAGACCAGTGGTTCTCAACTCCGGTCCTCAGGACCCACCAACAGGCCAGATTTTAAGTATTACCTTGGGGAGATGCAGACTAGAATACTGCAATCAGTGAGCAGCAAATTATATCACCTGTGATGTATTTCAGTTATCCTGCAAACCTGGCCTGTTGGGGGGTCCCGAGGACCAGAGTTGAGAACCAGTGCCACAGACAAAGGGAAGGCTGGCTCCCTGTGCACATTGTGAAGGGTAAAGCAAATCCAAGAGAAAAATGATAGTATTGCAGCTTACCAGTCGTGGTTTCATTGGTTTTCCTTTTTTTCACCATTTTTTCCTCTTTAGTTTAGCCGGGTAATCATGCCATTAACTCACTTCCTGTCCTAGGGTGACAACTGCACTGAGCACAGCTCAGGACAGGGTATGTGTTAGGACTACATAACACCTCCCTCTCTTCTCCATGACATGGGAAGTCTATTGTAGTCCACAGAGATGGCAGGGAACATTGCTAACAGATAAAAAGAGGCAGGGAATACATCAAATTATCAGCTCACAAGGGTTTTGGCTGGATAAACAGCAATGTTTCCACTTGTCAAACTGGCTATTATTAAACACTTTCAATTATATATTTAAAAGAGCAAAGGGTAGCAAATAGGAGACATTCATTGTTAGAGTTTAAATACACTTTAAGGTAGGATTATACCTGTGTGATTTCATGCCTTTTGTAAGTGGGACATTTAACCACTTGCCAACCGGCCAGTAGCAATTTTACTGCTGGCCAGCGGCACCCCTGGGCATCACGACATACCCATACCATGCGCCAAACTTCTTCGTTTACAGGGGCAGGCTTTTGTCCCCTGCCTCTCGTGCTGTAGTTGGACACAGCACAAGTTCATCATCAGGATCGCAACCAATGAATTTGGCTGTCAACCATGTGTGTAGAAGCAGTGTGCTAAAACCTACCTATGACCCAGGGCTAATGTTCTGTTGCATTCATAAAAAAGCTTCTTTGAGATTCCTCTGCAACCAGTGATGGCGTGTCCTGAGTATTGTAGAGACAGAGCAGCTGTTGGGACCAGCACCCCCCTAGTGCCATGGGTGGGAGCAGTGAGCTGTTCTTTTGCGCCACACGTGCACAAAGTGTACTCTCTCCTGTTGCTGCAGCTGAGCTCATAGAATGCGACAGGAGAGAGTACACTTTGTGCATATGTGGCCAAAAAGAACAGGATGGCACTCCCTCCCGTAACACTAAATGTGTCAGTTTTAGTTATTTTGACCTTTATTAAATAACCACTTGGTTTAAATAATTTGTTTTTCTGACTTTATACATCATTCTTTATATGATTTTGGCTTTCTTGTAAACTCAATACATTTAATTTTGCTAAAAAAAAGCAACCCCTTTCCATCTTTCTGCTTCTGGCAGGAGGAAGCTTGTCCTCAGTCTCCTTCTCTCTCAGAAATGACTCAAACTTCGTTATAACTTTGTACATTGTAACTTTGTAGCTGGACACAAGATGGGAGATAGCAGCACAAAGTCCAATCTAGTGTTTCTCAACCTATTTTCATTTAAGGCACCCTTTAAAATTATGGACAATCTCAAGGCATCCTTTAAAAATATGGACAGTCTCAAGGCACCTCGTTCTAAAATGTAACAAAATGATTTAAATAGCTTTACATAATGCAGCAACATCCACACAGGGCACCCAATGTTACAAAAGATTTATTCCTCCAACGCAATTACACTTTTTCACACTGGTACTGACTAGTATTCCTATGTTTCTCTCCTCCCTCAATTTCTTTCCATCAATTAGCTAATGTGACCCCAGTGCTGAGGGAGAGGAGCAGAGGAGGGTCAAACGAGGATGCTGTGGAAGCAACAGACTTTCTCCTTATCAACTGATGACGTCATTGGTTGTTAGGATGCCAGTGTCTAGAAAGTCATAATGGTCCATAATGAAAACCCACGGCTTTGTGTAACTAACAGGCAGGCTTCATCCACCTGCTGGCTTGTATAAAATTTTTGATAATTTTTAGGCATTTTGCCAAGGCACCCCTGAAGAAACCTCAAGGCACCCCAGGGCGCCTTGGCACCCTGATTGAAAAAGGCTGGTCTAATCTGTACAACGCATGTTTCTAAATAGGCAAGAACATAAATGCTCTTGCACAGGCCTCATGATTTACATTATGTCACATATAGAAGGATTTACAAGGATGTAAATGCTAACTCTGGTAATGCTTGAGCAGGTGCTGGTCAGGGGAGAAATAAAGATGAAGGCATTGTCAAAGGGAACATCATGGGGTTTATTTTATGTGCGTCATGTTTAATCCCCATATTGTGTCTATTATGTTTATTTCCTATGATCGTCAGCTCCATTTAGTGGCCATAATGCTGTATTTTCCTGATTGAAGTATTTCAGGATAATACAGCATTATGATCACTAGGTGGAGATGACGATAATAGGAAATAATCATATTAGCCACAATATGGTGTTTATTCCTGATAGCTGGCTAAATATCTGAGATATTTGCACAGCAATCATTGTGTAAATAGATCCCCATGGCTCTTTGAGAGGTAAAGGAAGTAGCTGCGGGTCTATACTTACACAGCTATGTATGCAGTAACATGAAAAGTCAAATCCACTATGTCAGTTTTAAGAGTGGAATTTAGGACATTATTTGTGAAATAAAAGCAAAGACCCTAGGGATAATATCCACTGAGCCCGTATTCATCCAGGCAAATGTACCAGATTAATTTAAAAGAATTAAATGAACTAGACAAATACATAGATGTCATTATGTATTAGCTGAAATGTTTCACTTAGTCAGTGCTGTAGTTACAGTAGAATTGTATACAGCAGTTTGCAGTTGCATTTTCTTGATATGCACATTAGGTAAAGTAAAACTGTAAAAAGAATGATTCAATTAAGCCTGCATATATTGAGTGAAAATATTACTTTATCTTCTGGGTGGCAACTAATGCAGAAAAGGTCAGCAGCACCACAGATTTCATCGTAGTCCTCCATTAATTCAGGCCAATGAAAATAGCAATGTTTCTGTCTAATAGACACAACTATATGATGATAAATGCCTCTACTAGGCCAGGAATGTTGGTATTTTATGATGGGCTGAATAAAATGAGACCCGAAGGTGAAGTTTGTAGTGCTGCTGACAATTTTAGCGAGTCTTGGTTTTTATACATGACCCATGCTTTAAAGGGAATGTTTCGTGTTTTATATACTTTTTCTTTATTATGTTCAGCATTAAAAATACTAGTTTTAATCCCAATGTATTATTTTTCTCTGCAATAAATGTATTATACCAATAGTATCAATATAAACATAGCCAGTAAAACTGACTAGAATCACCTATTCCCAATTTGATCTCTTTTGTTTTTTGCTTTCAGAAAATGTATTTTACCCATTGGTTTATATCATTTGTTTTTTAACACTAAAAGTATTGTATCATTAAAGTCTAACCGTTTTTTTACCTTAGGCACTTCAATACAAGACGTTTATACCCCCTTCCTGCCCAGACCAATTTTCAGCTTTCAGCGCTCTCACACTTTGAATGACAATTACTCTCTCATGCTACACTGTACCCAAACAAAATGTTTATCATTTTTTCACACATATAGAGCTTTATTTTGGTGGTATTTAATAACCTCTGGGTTTTTTATTTTGTTGCGACAGAAGTGAAAAATGTGTGAAAATTTTGAAAAAAAAAACACTTTTTTTTAGTTTCTGTGATAACATTTTGCAAATAAGTAATTTTTGTTCATAAATTTGGGCCAAAACCTATACTGCTACCTATTTTTGGTAAACATAACCCAAATAAGTGTATTTTATTTGGTCTGTGTGAAAGTTATAGAGTCTACAAGCTATGGTGCCAATCATTGAAAATTGATCATACCTGATGCACTGATGGCCTATCTTATTTCTTGAGGCTCTGAAATGTCAGGAATATACAAATACCCCCCAAATTACCCCCTTTTGAAAAGTAGACATTCCAAGGTGTTTAGTAAGAGGCATGGCAAGTTTTTTGAAGTTGTACTTTTTTCCCACAATTCTTGGGAAAATTAAGAAATTATTATTATTATTTTTTTTTTTTTTGCACAAAATTGTCATAACAAGTTATTTCTCACACACAGCATATGCATACTTCCAATTACACCCCAAAATACATTCTGCTACTCGCCCTGAGTATGGCGATACCACATGTGTGCGACTTTTTCACAGCCTGGCCACATAGAGAGGTCCAACATGCAGGCATCACTGTCATGCATTCTAGGAGCAGAATTTTCACATCTAATTTCCTAACGACCAATTACACTTTTGAAGGCCCTGGAGCACCAGGACAATGGTATTACCCACAAAATTACCCCATTTTGGAAAGTAAACACCCCAACATATAATCTATGAGGCATTATGAGTATTTTGAATGGTTCATTTTTTTCCACAAGTCTTCGAAAAACGTGGAAAGAAAATGAAAACGCTTTTATTTTTACACAAAGTGGTCAATTTATAAGATATTTATAAAACATAGCATGTACATAGCAAAAATTACCCTCCAAAATATATTCTACTACTCATCCTGAGTATAGTGATACCACATGTGTGAGACTTTTACACAGCCTGGCCACATAGAGAGGTCCAAAATGCAGGGAGCACCGTCAGGCATTCTAGGAGCAGAAATTTCACATCTAATTTCCTAACCACCTATTACACTTTTGAAGGCCCTGGAGCACCAGGACAATGGAATTACCCACAAAATTACCCCATTTTGGAAAGTAAACACCCCAACCTATATTCTATGAGGCATTATGAGTCTTTTGAATAGTTCATTTTTTTCACAAGCCTTCGAAAAACGTGGAAAGAAAATGAAAACACGCATAGCATGTACATAGCAAAAATTAACCAACAAAATATATTCTGCTACTCGTCCCGAGTATGGTGATACCACATGTGTGAGCCTTTTTCACACTGGCCACATACAGAGGCCGAACATGGAGGGAGCACCGTCAGGCATTCTAGGAGCATAAACTACAAATAAAATTTCATTCATACCTATCACACACAGGGGGAACAGCATTGGGTGTTGTATGCTAGTCTTAGCTGAATTCAAAGTACAATTTAATTTCCCTGTGCTGGCAGAAAGTGTCAGTCTTTTTTTGAGCTTTCCCCAGTTTTGGACACGGGCATTTCTGTCTGCCTTTTCCACTGGAAGAAAACTAGAAGGGGCTTACAACTGCTGAGTCTGATAGTTTAGTACGGATGGTGTGCTACTTCCTGAATCCTGGGACTGCTAAGACACATAGTTCTGTATTGTCTGTGCTGCTTTCCAGACACTGGAACCCCACTTTTTTCCCACTTTGTAGATCCTTTTCTGTGGAAGTCACTTGCTGCCAGAACCTATGGGGACCCAGGACTGTTGTGTGCCCAAAGCCCTCCTTGAATTTCCTTGTCTGCTCTCTCTGCTGTGTGCCCAGAGCCCTTCTCAGATTGCCCTGCCTTCTCTCTCTGCTGTGTGCCCCTAGCCCTCCTTGGATTACTCTGCCTGCTCTGTCTGCCCAAAGCCCTCCTCGGATTGCCCTGCTTGCTCTTTCTACTGTGTGCCCAGAGACCTCCTCGGATTGCCTTGTCTGCTCTCTCTGCTGTGTGCCCAGATCCTTTCTCATATTGCCCTTCCTGGATCCCACTGCTGTCACCAGTTTGTGACAAAACTAATTCCAGCAGGGCATTACATTAGCTTATTGAACCGCTGGGAGGATAATTTGATCCACTAACATTACCTCTCCAACCACCCCCTACATCTCATGGGACAATCATCTTGCATGTTCCCCCTGCTGTCTGTATTTATAGCAACGGGGCTGGGGTGCTCTTCCTGCATGTCTCAAAAACTGTTTTGCAAACCAAGAGATCCTCTCCTAAACCTTGGGGCATTGGCAGGATTAACATGAACCTTTACATAGTTAATCGGGTAAATCCTTGGTGAATTTGCATCTTGCATCAATTCTGTCCCAGATTTTTGCTCTACTCCCAGAGAGTGTCTCTGGGTCACACTCCCTGGAAACTGACAATTAACTTCTCCTAAGTCATTCCCTAGCAGAATGTCCACAAGTAGTCCTGCCACTACCCCAACAGAACAAAGTTTCTCCCCAATACCCAGTGACTCATGCTACCCCTCCTGTACCCCTAAGTCTCCCAATAAACACCCGTGCGCCAGGTTCCTTGTGATTTGCCTCTGTGTGTGCTCTCTCTGTGCTCCTAGTTTGTCACACTATATATATTTTTTTTCCTCTCCCACTTTTCTGCTTCTAGTATGCCCAATACCATCAAAAAACACAGGTATTGATCAACAAAAACTGGAGAGTGCAAAGCCTTGTGCAGTTGTACACTGTAGCCAATTAACTTCTAACTTCAGCTTCTTCAATTAAGCTCTGACAAAAAAAAAAATGGAAGCTGATTGGTTTCTATTCAGAGGTGCACCATAGTTTGCACTCTCTAGTTTTAGTAAATCAAACCCATAGACTTTCAAAATTGATCATTTTATCAGTTAGATGTTGGAATGATTATTTGATTCAACACAACGGTAATTTGGCCTGAATCAGTTCACTTTGAGTGTAAAAAGTTCATTGGGCAAAGTAACATGATTTTTTTAGAAATCAATGAATAGCTCTTTATAAATGGCTTTGAAGTGATTGCTATTTTCTAACTCATCTGACTACTTTCAGTTTGACTAGATCCTAAACAGGTGGAAAACAAACAAAAAATGTAGTGGCAAACAATTTGTAAATGCTAGATTCAAACAGAATATATAAATGATAATTCTCTGCTAGGTCAGTCCAAAGCTTGGTTCTGGACTTGCCCATGTAAATATTATTGGACCAGTGCAATACAATTCATTACAAATACTCAGGGACCCATAATGATTTTTTTAACTTAACGAACAGGGGAGCTGGGGTGAACCATTGTTTCCTTACTACTGTTATCTGAATCAAAAGCAACAGATGTAACTTATTTCAAGTTCTTTTTTTTTCTATGTTAACCTGCTGTGTTTCTTTTGAGTTGGTATTTTGAGTGCAGGCCTCTGCTGCTGCATAGGGTCCAAAATACTAAGGAAACCATAAGAAATATAGGGGAAACCAAATGAAGGTCCAGGGTGGAACATGGCTATCCCTTTTACTGATGACTGTCTCAGTCACTTTGCAGACTCCAATAAAAATGCTTAACTGTTTTTAACTGCTTGCCGACCGCATACTGTACTTTTACTGTGGCAAAGTGGCTCTGCTGCGCAATTCGCCGTATATAAACGCTCATGCCCGCCGCACGCTCTGTGAGTTTGACCGTGGTTTTGGGCGGACCCGATGTCCGCTGGCGACCCGCGATCGCCTACTACAGAGGAGGAACAGGGAACCGGGAATCGCCAATGTAAACACGGTGGTTTCCTGTTCTGTCGGGCTGCATGACAGTGACCTACGGGATCTATGGGATCAGTTAGATCTGTCATGCCCCTGTCAGCCCAGTCCCCACACAGTTAGAACACAGTGAGGGAACACATTTAACCCCTTGATTGCCTACAGCTTAATCCCTTCCCTGCCAGTGACATTTACACAGTAATCAGTGGCTATTTTTTGCTCCGATCGCTGTTTAAATTTCAATGATTCCAAAAAAGTGTCAATAGTGTCCGATCTGTCCACCGCAATATCGCAGTCCCGATAAAAAACGCAGATCACTGCCATTACCAGTAAAAAAAAAAAAATCAAAACACCATAAATCAATTCTCATAGTTTGTAGACGTGATAACTTTTGCGCAAACCATTCAATAAACGCTTCTTGCTATTTTATTTGCCAACAATATGTAGAAGAATACATTTTGGCCTAAACTGATGAATACACTTGTTTTTTTAGATTTATTTTTGGTTATGTATTATAGCAAAAAGTAAAAAATTGTTTTCCTGATTCATATAAGGATGGTACCTTGATATGTATATATTTTGGTTCGTCCGCATTACAAACATATGCGATCAATCTTGGACAACTCCTTCCAGCCCCTCCACAATATACTGGTTAGTCTGAGGAGTACCTTCTGTTACAACCAAGATGTACCACAGAGCGCCACAGGAGATCATTTTTGCCTGTGGCCATCAAACTATATAATTCTTTCCTGTGTAGTGCTGGATGTGAAGATTTTAATCTGGTATATGGTCCAGATTTTTATGTCAGTATTAGGCTAATTATTCGTAAGAATTTTAGGGTAATGTGTATAAAAAGTGGTGCAATGTTTGCATTTTGGTACTTTGTTTTTCTTATATTTTTTTAATCTGTGTTATTAATTCTATGTTCTGTTTTGATAGGATGGTATGGGTTATTATAGTATAGTATTCATTTTGATTTCATATGTTTTATTAAATAAAATTAACTTGCTATTAATGGTAATTTTATTGTTTGTTATTGTGCCTTGCTTCCGTTCGTTATTGTGATTTTGTGTATTCATTAAATGGCACTGTATTTTAATAATTTCCCCTGGGGTTAATAAAGTATTCTGAATCTGAATCATCTTACTGTGCAACTTAGAAAAGCTGCTTTAGCAAAAAAAAACTATTGCAGGGTATTTCTGGATTTAAAAGATTTTCAAAACCTAGGAGGGTCTGTTTTAGCATTTTCGGAAGCCTTTGGTATAGCTTTACGTTTGTATTATTTAATGTTCTGTTACTACACAAGGATACAAGCAATTTTCCTACACCTGAAATGTGTTTATCAGGATAGGTTTTTGGCCGATCGCTTCCTAGTCACCATACAAAGATGACTTATTCTTGAAGGATTTGTGCTGAAATCTGTATATGAAAGTTAAAGATAAAGCTGGGAGTTTTTCCTGCCCTTTTTTTTTTTACAAATCTATTGTTGTAAGCTGAATTGAATAAAGTGTCTGCAATACCCCACAGCAGAGGATCATATTTTCACCGACATGGGTAAAATAACAGTCTGAGAAAAGAAGATGGAATCTCATTGGTTGCTATACAGCAGTACAGGCATTCTTCATTTATCTTTATGGACCTTGTAGTCAGATCTGCACACTAAACACAAGCGACATGAAGAGGATTAAATATAAACACTCCATGTGCAGCGGAAAGCCAGAAAGTGTAGAGAGAGAGACTGTTCTGCGTCTGATTATTTGGTATAATAAAAATGTACATTGTGCTTTAAAGCGTAAGTATAGTCAGTTCTCGGTAGAGTGGGAAAGGGTAATAACCCCTATCAAGTTTTTATTGTTGTCTGTTTCCTACTAGGGAAATTTAGCCTCTTTATTTGTCATGTTGGCTACTGTCACTGAAATAAAAAATGATGTGAAAACCAAAATCTTACCCAGAACAGGAATATGAGAGATCTTCCAATGGCGCCACCTGTTCCGAGGACAACTGTCTAAGAGGTGCAGCCAGTTTGCTTTGAAAAAGTAACTGAATTCTTAAAAAATGTGTAAGGGCCCTTTCACAGGGGGCTTATCCATTTTTGGATTCCGTTTTGCTCAGCGGGGATCGCTCCGCTGAGCCAACGGATGACAGATCCATCTCAGCTCACAGTGCGGAGATGAAACTGTCAGAGCCCAGCTCTGCTCTATGGAGATCGGATAAAAACGGACCGCCTGCCCATTTTTATCCGATCCGCTCTGATCTGGTTCTCCAAATGGATGGAAAATAGGGTTTCCATCCATCTGAATTTCACAGACAGGATCGGATCGGAGAACGGTGGATGTCAGCGGACATGTCACCACTGGCATCCACCGCTCCATAGGGCTGTATGGAGCATCCGTTCAGGTCCACCTGAAAAACTGACAGGCGGACCTGAATGGAAAGCTCGTGTGAAAGGGGCCTTACAAAACCATACACAGTCTGAGAAATAAATAGGATTGCAGAATAGATTCTGTAGTCAGAATGGTTCTTCCCTGTCACCTGTAGTAGGTGTGGGATCATGCTGAGGCCCGTTAAGACTATTCACTTAGTTTAGTGAATTTGTGAAGCTTGAAACAACCCAACATACTTTTTCACAGTTGCCAATTTCAAATTCCCACAGCTAATTAAAAAGTATATATAAATTCCAGCTAACTGTTAAAAAATAGATGATATTATTGTTCCTGGGCAGGCAAAGTTTTCATACCCTCTATCTAGCTGCTTGCGAACCGCATCACTAAGGCTTAGTACACACGGGCCGAATGTCGGCCTGCATCGTTCGGATCAATAGAAAACGGCTGACATTCAGCTCGTGTGTACGGCAGCCAGTCTGACAGAAGTAGGCCTTTCAGTTGGTTTCTGTCGACAGCTCATGACTGAAATAGGTCTGCCGACCGACTCCCGGTCAGCGCTCTCAGCCAATGGGCAATGGCTGAGAGTGCTGACCGGAGTGTTCAGGCAGGGGGGCTCTCCCCTGTCAGAACACAATAACTCAGCAGGGTAGATTGCTGTACTAACATTGGATTGTTAGTACATTGGCTCTGATCTGAGCTGTCAGTTTTCCGCTGGGTTGAACAAAAAAAAAAAATAGTGGTGTTTACTAGGCTTTCGATGTATGCTGGCAGAGTGGCTCTTCTGTGCCAGATCACATACCTAGTACATGATCTGGCACTTCCGTCTAGGGGGCACATGCCGATCAGGCGGTGCCAGCCAATGGATGTCTGCTGCCACCTGCTGATCGGCGAGGAGAGAGACAGGATTGAGCTATGTCTATGTAAACAAGGTAGAGCTCTGTCCTGTCAGTGGGTAATTAATGGATTTTGATTCTCTGCAAACCAGGAAATAAAATACATCACTTCCCTTAGTAAAAGCACCACAAATAGTGTACACAAACGTTAGTACAGTAGCATATTGTTATTACTGTATTAGTGTCAAAAGTGTCAGTTAGTGTCAGAATGTCCACCGCAATATCGCATTCCTGCTATAAGTCGGTGATTGCCACCATTACTGGTATAAAAAAAAAATTCCAGTGTATATCCCATAGTTTGTAGACCCTATAACTTTTGCGCAAACCAATCAATATACGCTTATTGGGATGTTTTTAATCAAAAATATGTAGCAAAATACGTATTGGTCTAGATTTATAAAGAAATTAGATTTTTTTTCAAAGTTGTTTGTTTATAGCGCAGAAAAGAAAAAAACGCAGTGGTGATTTTTTGGCAAAAAAAATTACATCAATTTTATTTGGGTACAGCATTGAGTAACTGCGCAATTGTCATTTAAAGTAACTCAGTGCTGTATTGCAAAAAATGGCCTGGTCATGAAGGGGGGTAAATCTTCTGGAGGTCAAGTGGCTAGAGAACCTTAAAGCAGAACTTCAGTCATTTTTTCATCTTTCCATTTTTTAAATCCTATGCCCTTGTTATTTTCACTTTGGATGTGAGAGTTTGCCAGGAAGGGAGGGGGAGTGAGTAATAAGAGGGCCAATGAGAGCTGCAGAGCTGGAGGTGTGTCTCTGTGTGTCTGTGTAAATCCAGGAAGTGAACAGGCAGCAGCTTCAGCTGCCCACAGATAAATTTATTGCAGCCAGACTCAGTGGAGGGAGATTTCTGCTGCATATTTGGCAAAAACAGAATCACAGTATATATAAAATAATATGCAAAGTGGTTAGAGGGAAGCTTCGGAATGGCAAAGATGTTTTTTTTTTTTTTTTATAAATTATGTGAACGGACTGCAGTTCCTCTTTAAACAGCCTCTATGCAGGGGCATTGTTACTTGGAATAACATAGGGAATGAAAATGGCCACTTTAGTTTAGGATACATAAATTAATTTCTCATCATTTTTATGTTATAATATATCTAGTTTATTCCTATTTAATTCTCTCTTTTTTTCATTTCATATAATATTTGCGTTTTCTTCAATGTATAAAAAATTCAGTGCTATAGTGCGCATAGTTTCACTATAAGACCCTTTTCACACCAAAACATTTTTCAGGGGCTTTTGCGCTAAAAGTAGCGATAGAAAAGCACCTGAAAAACTGCCCCCAATACACCCCAATGTGAAAGCCCGAGTGCTCTCACACTGGGGCGGTGCGCTTGTGAGACGGTAAAAAAAGTCCTGCAGGCCGCATCTTTACAGCGGTGTGGGAACGGTGTATTCACCTCTTTTATACCGCCCCTACCCATTGAAAACAATAGGCCAGCGCTCCCAAAGCGCTGAACACTGCTTCGGGAGCGCCGCTAACCGGCACTTTTAACCCATGTTTAACTCCTTGTGGGGGGGTTAAAAGCGCACCTCCGCCGCTTGAATAGCGGCGCCATAGTGCCGCTATAACGAGTGGTAAAGCTCCGCAAATGAACGTTGTTTTACCGCTAACACTCGGGAGCCCCTGGTGTGAAAGGGGTCTAAAAGTTAATACTTTTGCACTGTATTAGATCTCTGCATTTTGATTGCAAGTTTCCATTTTTTCTTCTGCATAACAAAAAACGTTAGCCCTGGTTTACACTGCTGTGAGTTCTCATGTAACTTGCTGCGGTGTGCAATACAGAAAGTCACATGACAAGTCAAAACACATTAATTTCAATGGGATCTGTCCTAATTGCTGCGACTCAAGTCACAGCACTACTTTTTCTGCTTCTTTCTTGCAACATGAGTGCCATAGACTGCAATGTTAAAATCACTAACGTTGCAAGGAAGTTGTTTCTTTTTCTTGTCTTTGTGACTTTGGCTGCAACTTCAGAGGGTTTTGTAAGTTCAATAATATGTGCCACGCTCTGTGTTATGATTGGCCACAGCCAAAGTTACAAAACATGAAAGTTGCATTGAAGTTGCAAGCAAGTCACACTGGAAGTCACACGACTCTGGGGGCCCAGCAGTGTGAATCGAGCCTTAGACATGATTTTAAGGCGAGGGTACACAAGACAGTAAATATATATCAGAATACAAACATAAGAATACCTTGCGGGTTCACAGAATATGGGAGCATTACATGAATCACCCAGAACCTTTGCTCAGGCACCATTCTTTTGCAGTAGACAGTCTTTTAGGACTTTCTTATATTAAATGTGTAGGGCTTCGTTGGTTCATACAGTCTCAGTGCAAGGAGAAGGCAAAAAGCCTTGTTTTCTACTTTGTCAGCTCACACTGCATTGGTGTGGGCTGAAGAAATGAAGCAGGCAGCATTTTATAGTATCATTACTGTGCATTAACTGAATGAAAATGAATGCCTTTAACCACTACTTAACTGGGCACTTAAACCCCCCTCCTGCCCGGACCAATTTTCAGTTTTCAGCGCTGTTACTCTTTGAATGACAATTGCACGGTTGTGCGACGCTGTACTCAAACAAAATTGGCGTCCTTTTTTTCCCACAAACAGAGCTTTCTTTTGGTGGTATTTGATCACCTCTGCGGTTTTTATTTTTTGCGCTATAAACAAAGAGCGACGATTTTGAAAAAAGAACAATATTTTTTACTTTTTGCTATAATAAATATCCAAAAATGAAAAATAAAAAAACAAATTTATTCATCAGTTTAGACCGACATATATTCTTCTACATATTTTTGGTAAAAAAAATCACAATCGGCGTATATTGATTGGGTTGCAGAAAAGTTATAGTGCCTACAAACTATGGACATTGGTTTATGGCGTTTTTATTTTATTTATTTTTTTACTGGTAATTGCAGTGATCTGTGATTTTTATCAGGACTGCGATATTGTGGCGGACATGTCAGATGTTTTTGACACTTTTCTGAGACCAATGACATTTATACAGCGATCAGAGCTAAAAATAGACACTGATTACTGCATAAATGTCATTGTCAGGGAAGGGGTTAACACTAAGGGGTAGTGAAGGGGATAAATGTGTTCCCTGGGCGTGTTGTGTGTGTGTGTGGGGGGGGGGGGGTTGGCAGGGGCATAACAG
This sequence comes from Glandirana rugosa, assembly GCA_018402905.1. Classification (NCBI taxonomy): domain Eukaryota; kingdom Metazoa; phylum Chordata; class Amphibia; order Anura; family Ranidae; genus Glandirana; species Glandirana rugosa. The sequence goes on from BLSH010264468.1 coordinate 308,609, forward strand.
ATCTAACTGATCCCAGTGACAGGGATCAGTAGATCTGTCATGCCCTCCCTCACAGAACGGGGAACCGTCGTGTTTACATGGGCGGTTCCCCTTTCTGGCTCTCTGTGAGCAGATCGCAGGTCTCCGGCGGACATCGGGTCCACCTGACCCGCTGACCCGGAGAGAGCGCGCTCAGCACGAGCCAAAGGGGAGGAAGTCTACTGACGGCCTCCCGGCATTTTAGAGCCGCACTGTAGCCGTCAATCGGCTATGGCACGGATCTGAAGTATTTAAAAGAGAAAGCAGAACAAAAAATACACAACAGTACAAGAAAAAAATGCATAGTGGCTCAAGCATAAATGTACTGAAATGCACATCATCAGCGCATATCAACGCATATGCGCTAATGTATGCAGTATGGTGTAAATAAGCCCTTAAAGTGGTTGAAAAGGCAGACTTTTTTTATCTTACTGCATTCTATGCAGTAAGATAAAAAACCTGTGTGTAGCAGCCCCCCTTAGCTACCTAATACGTACCTGAACCCCATTTCTGTCCAGCGATGTGCACGAGTGCCTCGGCCATCCGGGACTCTTCCTCCTGACTGGCTGAGACACAGCAGCGGCGTCACTGGCTTCTGCTGCTGTCAATCAAAGTCAGTTAACCAATTGGGTAAGAGAAGGGGTGGGCCCAAACCGCAGAGCTGCGGCTCAGCTCAGGTGCCCCCATAGCAAGCTCCATCTACAGGAGGGAGGGGCCAGGAGTGCTGAAGAGGGACCCGAGAAGAGGAGGATTAAGGCTGCTCTGTGCAAATCCAACTGCACGGAGCAGGTAAGTATAACATGTCTGTTATTTTTAAAGTGGTTGTCAAGTCTCCTCCCCCCCCCCAAAAAAAAAACCTGCAAAACAAAGGCATAATGAGCTCATTATGAAATACTTTCCTTGGAATGAAGCTGTTGCGGCGGTCTCGGCACACCGCTGTGACCGGCGGCATGCTGCTTCCGGGTCCGCGGCTCCAGCAAATCACAGCGCGGGCTCCAGCGATGTGATTGGCGGAACCCCGCTGACGTCACTCGCATGGGAGCCGCCAGTTACGGCACGTTTACAGAAGAAACGGCACCCTGGGCCACCCTGGGGTCCGATGACATTGGCACATGCAGATACAGGGAATATCTCCTAAACGGTGCAGTTTTAGGAGATATTCCCGGGACCTACTGGTAAGTCTTATTATAGGCTTGCCTGTAGTTTAAAGTGGTTGTCATGAATTGACAACCACTTTAAAGAAAAAAAAGAGACTTTAGTATAACTTTAACCTTGGTTCTTGGGGCTTGGTCGTAGTAAAAGCTCACAGTTTCCTGTTTAGGCCAGCAAGTGCCACTGGTTTGTCCAGGTAAAGGTGGGTGCATATTGGTCATGTGGATGGATGACTGGCAGCATCCTGGGTAGGGTAAGCGAAAACTGCTTGTTATATTTAAATATCTTTGTAATATGTTTAACCAGACTGCCGGCATGAAGTGAATACAGATTTTCTGGCCTTTCTAAATGTTCCTTTTCCCACTGAAATAAAAGAAATTGAAAAAAAAGAGAAAAGTTTGGCTAGTTTACCTTCAGAGAAGATCCTGTTTTCTTGGCCTTAAATCACCTTTCGTGGTAGGAATGGGTTTTAGTAATGCTTCATAGCCTTCTATGTCATCTTTATAGTGTATTGCTTTGGTTTGTGGTTGACAGTATCATTTTTGTTTTTATATTGATGAAATACATATGACCTTCTGTCTCATTAATCTGTTTGATACTGAATTATGGTTTACTCTTTACCACCCTAGCATTTATGCCTTCCACTGTATTGATGGCAATGACTGTGCATGCTTTATGTTACGAAGGCAACGTCCTTGTTCTTGTGTTAATACAGACTTTAAGATGACTTGACAACGATTTCTGCAAACCATTTTCCAGTAAATACTGTTACAATGATCTACAACAAGGAAGCAAATATGAAACATTTTTTATTATTTTTATTTTATTCTAAAGTGACACAAAGCAACTCTTTTGTTGTATTTTTGTGTACTTTTATATCTTGGCTCATTCAAAGTTAGAAACTACAGTATGTACTTTAATTGGTTTCCCTGAAAGCTTTACATATCTGGATGAATTAAAATGATACTAAAGGCTCAATTTTTTAAAAAAAATAACAAATATGTCATACTTACCTTTTTCTGCAGTGGTTTTGCACAGAGTGGCCTAGAACCTCCTTTTCTGGGGTCCCACAGCGGCGCTCCTGGGCTCCTCCTCTTCTCCAGTGCCCGTCAGGGAAGCGCTTTCCCTGTGTCCATTGACACAGAAGCAGGACTCGGCCACGCCCACTAGCTCCCACATCATTGGACTTGATAGACAGCAGCTGGAGCCAATGGCTCCCCTGCTATCAATCCCGCAGCTTAAGTTGCTAGGCTCGTCCCCGACGTGGGAACAATGGGGCTCAGGTAAGTAAACGGGGGGTCTGGGGGGCTTCACCTTAATGAAGTTAAAGCGGTTGTCTACCCCAAAATAACCCACAAACTGTAAGGCAAAGGCACCGCATACTAGCTCATAATGGAATACTCACCTTAGAACAAAGCTCCCACAGGGCTGCCCGGTCCCTGCAGAGGGAGCGGACATCTTTGCAGTGTGCATTCTTCCGGCTTCGCGGACCCGGCCTCTCACATCGTGTGCGGCAGGGTCCAGCGTTATATGCTGGGCCTTCGCCGGGCTATCACTGCGCATGCGCCGTGACATCAGTGGCTGCATTGCAAGTGGAATATCTCCTAAACAGTACAGGCTTAGGAGATATTCATTTTACCTCCAGATAACCTTATTATAGGCTTACCTGTAGGTAAAAATTACTTTAGGGGGTAGACAGCTGCTTTGAGGTGATAAACGGAGAGGCTTTACAACCCCTTTAAGTCCTGACATGTTGATATATACAGCATTATTTTTTAAAAGCTCCATCTTTTTTTGTTATAAACTAATCAGATTCAGTCTAGTGACTTTATCTAGGCTGGGATGATGTTTTCAGTCTGCTGCAGGCAGGAGGAAGCATTTTCCCAGTTCCTCTCCCCCCAGCGATCAGATTGGAACAATGTAACTTTGTATTAATTCACAAGGTGGGGGGAAGAACAGGAGCTCTTATACGTCAGACATTTGTGAATCTAGCCAAAAGCTGCAGAGGTTTACATGAATGTGTCCTTTCTGGGCCAGCATTTAGTATACCTTTTTCATACACCATACTGGTCTTGACATCTTGCATAGGGTGCTGCAGTGACCAGTTAACACCATTATAGACAACAGATAAAGAATAGGTCACCAGCACACCTTACTCTTCATCAAGTTTGCATTTTTGTTGAAGCATAATGAAGTCACAAAGGAATGTGATCATTTGTGAACAGACCAATTATTTAAACAGATTTTATTATTTTTTTTATTTTTTAGTGAAACCTAATAGTTGAATGCAGATCATAAGTGTCTATTGACAAGGCGATTGATATTTGGAACCAAGACAAGACATAACGTGTCTTAATCCAGATTTAGGTACGATGTAACCATGCTTATATTATGTCCAATTTTTCTAGGCAAGTTTTTTTACAGTGTATTATACACTGATTATTCTTGAATATACTTGTTTTTTAGGTGGGAATCTGATGTTGTTACGATGTCAGGGTGAGTGGGGGGTTATTCTTATTGGTGGTAGTATTTGTGATATATTTATTGTATATCTCATTGCTTTGAGTCAGGTGTGAGTCATTGCATTTCTTTGTGATTTCCAGTAAAAAGAAGCCCTTGATCAAGAGTGACGTGTGCTGGTGACATATTCTATATTTCTAAGCCAGCATCTCAGTCCAGAAGGTAGATGCTGACAGTGAATAGTTCCTTAACAAAGTTGGCACCATTCTTTAGCAGGGAAAAGCACAATAAAGGGAGTACAGTAGAACCTCGGATTGCGAGTACCGCTGTTAACGAGCATTTCGCAATACAAGCAGATTTTTTAAAAAAAACCCTGGCTTGGTTTGCGAGCGCTGTCTCACAAAATGAGCATGATTAAGCCTCTGTGCCTGCAATACTGCATGTGGCCAGAGGTGCGGGGGGGGGGGGGGGGCTGGTGAGCCTCGGAGATGCTCAGAAGCATTCGGAAATACTCAGAAATACTGAAAGTGTAAACAGTTCCCGAGCTTTTCTGACTGTCTCCAAGCCTCACCAGCGCCACCACACCTCTGGCCACATACGGTATTGCATACACCAGCGCCCCCGGACCTCTGGTCATATACAGTACTGCATTGACAAGCAGTGACTGTGGAACAAATTATCTGAGTTTACATTGTTTCCTTTGGGGAAACTTGCTTTGATATACGAGTGAATTGGATTACAAGCATTCTCCTGGAACGGATTATGCTCGTAATCCAAAGTTCCACTGTACTATCATCTCTGTGAGAGGTTATAAATACCTATGAGTGTTAAGCCGGCCATACATGGATCAATATTCAGCCTGTACAACAGGAACCAAGCAAGATTTGTTCCAACTATGGGCAGGCTGATTACAACTAGCCGGTTGGATTTTTCATATGTGATTACTGCTGGCAAATATAGCATCTAGCAGTAATCATCTAAATTTCGATCCCCAGCATGATACTTTGGCCATTTTAGATTTTCATGGGGGTGGTAAATAACTAATCTAACCACAAATATTTTATAAGGTATATTGACTTAGACTAGTCCTTGCCTTTCCCAACTGAAAAAGGTGCCTTGCCAGTTTTGCTGGCAATGAATGCTGGCAACTCTGCTTTAGGTCTTGGTGTCCAAATCAATCCTGCTGCTTAATTAGGGTCAGGTGATGGTGACATTCTATTACTTTTTTTGGAAAATTACGTTTTTAATCAGTTGCTACCAATTAGAAGACATTAGATGTTCACATAAATGGATTTTGAAGGGGAACACCAGTGAGAGCAATTAGAAAGTGCTTTCACATAAAATTCTGAGATAGTAAGCCAAAATTTTAGATAACATTATTATCACTTTAACAACTCAAAAAAGGTTCTGAGTGGTATAAAGTACAGGCTCCTAGAATAGTTTCTAGAATTGCCAAAGCTTTCTCCCTCCCATGATTTCCTATTGGCTAGTTAAACACCCCACCATAGTGATGGGCAAATAGAAATATATGGGGCAGGAGAGAGTAGTTATTGATCACTAGGACAAATAGAGGGTGAATTTCCCCAGTGGGTACAAAAACAGTAATAAAAACGTGACAATGGTTATAATCCTTGACTGTTTTATACAAAGCTAAAAAAGTTTTCCCTTTACATACACATTATGCACACTTTTACAATCTGGGTGTGTTTCTCCTTGGTCCAGTCTACACTTGCATTGTATGTGAATCCTGTATGGGTAATTTTAGGGCATTATGAATGCAGGTGTAGAACATGCTACGTGCACATGCAGCTGGCTGTGTAGTTCCTTGATAATACCTGTGCGGCACAAACCAATTACCCTAGAAACAAGTAGCTGTCAAGTTAAGAAAGGTAGAATCCCAACGAGGTGTGTTATTTAATCCAAACATACTGTCTGCTAGAAATGCTTTGGGGTAGTCGCTTTTCTGGAGTTCGACAAAATTCCACTGCCTGCTTGATTGTGTTCTCCCGGCAATGAAGACTTCCCGCGACAATATCGCTGTGGGAAGCTTTACCCTATCAACACAGTCCTGTGGTGGAAGGAGAGAAAATCAAATCTTCTATGGCATGCTTTACACTTACACATTATTTGCACACATGCACTTAACATGGCAATAAGTTTTGGTGCTAGGTCTTCTATAACAGGTAGAAATAGTATAATTTAGGGTGGCCATAAACAGCTAACCACATCTGAATTTCGATCCCCAGCATGATACTTTGGCCATTTTAGATTTCCATGGGGGTGGTAAATAACAAATCTGGCCACAAAGATTTTCTAGCGTATATTGACCTAGACTAGTCCTTACCTTTCCCAACTTTCCCAAAAAGGTGTTTTGCCAGTTTTGCTAATGAATGCTGGCAACTCTGCTCTAGGTCTTGCTGTCCAATTCAACCCTGCTGCTTAATTAGGGCAGTCAGGTGATGGTGACATTCTATTACGTTTTTGGAAAATTAAGTTTTTAATCAGTTGCTACCAATTAGAAGACGTTAGATGTTCACATAAATGCTTTTTGAAAGGGAACACCAGTGAGAGCAATTAGAAAGTGCTTTCACATAAAATTCTGAGATAGTAGGCCAAAATTTTAGATAACATTATTATCACTTTAACAACTCAAAAAGGTTTCTGAGTGGTATAAAGTACAGGCTCCTAGAATAGTTTCTAGAATTGCCAAAGCTTTCTCCGTCCCATGATTTCCTATTGGTTAGTTAAATACCCCACCATAGTGATGGGCAAATAGAAATATATGGGCAGGAGAGAGTAGACAAGCCCCAGAACTACCAGAAAGTGTTGGAGTTCAGCCTTTTCTGAAATGCCTGGCATTTGGGCAAGGCAGGGTTAATGAAAGCTGACTGAAGACTGTGCAGACACCCCTTTATAGCCATTGGAAGTCTTTCTTTGTTTCTTTATTCTAGCTAGCTAGCTACTTTACTTTGGGTTAAAGTGTATGCATGGCCATTTTTTAAAATTTATATAGAGTAAGGAAGGGTTACTTTTTGCTGTCTCTGTCCTGGAGTGATTTCCCTTCACTTACTGTCCTGGAAACAACAGAAAAATTGTGGAAATACGCTGAAATGAGAAGAATTGCCACCTTAGACCGCTGTCACCAGATCATTTGCCCCCATTGGAAGATTTTCCTTTACCTCTTGCTCTAATTTTAAAATGTTGGATAGTTATTGATCACTAGGACAAATAGAGGGTGAATTTCCCCAGTGGGCACATAAACAGTAATAAAAATGTGACAATGGTTATAATCCTTGACCGTTTTATACAAAGCTAAAAAAAGGTTTCCCTTAGTCCAGTCTACACTTGCATTGTATATGTGAATCCTGTATGGGTAATTTTAGGGCTAATTCATCTCCATTATGAATGCAGGTGTAGAACATGCTACGTGCACATGCAGCTGGCTGTGTAGTCCCTTGATAATACCTGTGTGGCACAAACCAATTACTCTAGAAACAAGTAGCTGTCAAGTTAAAAAAGGTAGAATCCCAACGAGGTGTGTTATTTAATCCAAGCATACTGTCTGCTAGAAATGCTTTGGGGTAGCCGTTTTTCTGGAGTTTGACAAAATTCCACTGCCTGCTTGATTAAAAGCACATCATACATAATAGAAGTCACCTTGGTGTGTAGCCATCACTCTTAATGTTAGGTAGCGCACACCACTACTGTAAACCTGTGCTAAATGCAAGTTTATCCTGGTTCTATGTAGTACACCTGTTTTCACAATATAGATTAATTACCGCTAAAGGGACGCACTGGGATATATGTGCCAGAGGCAGTGCAAATCAAACACAAACCTAGACTGGCATAACATACCTTGATCACCAGGGCACACATACCGTTATTTAGTCACTAATTTACTTGATACATGGCCATTTTGCCTGCCAGGTGCAGATGTTTAGAATATATTTTGGATTATAAAAATCATTGGTTGCTAAGATTTTGTGCTGGTCTGGTGAATATGGCTGCATTTGGAAGTGTTTTATTTTAGGTGTATAAAATGTAACTACTCAAATTTTAATTTGCCTTACCAAAATCATTTATATAGTAGGTTACAGTTATACAGAACTGAAATTCAAGCCTTGAATAGTTTACCACCCTAATTCCTTTGGATTCTCAATGTTTTTTGGATTATATATTTTGATTTTTGTAGTTGGTTTCAGAATAGATTAGACAGACAGATAGATAGATAGATATATAGATAGATAGATAGATAGATAGATAGATAGATAGATAGCATGGATTCATGAAAGACAGAAGTTGTCAAACAAACCTGATTTCTTTTTATGAGGAGGTAAGTAAAACCTTGGACAGAGGGGTGGCTGTGGACGTGGTATACTTGGATTTTGCAAAAGCATTTGACACCGTTCCCCACACACGGCTAATGTGTAAGGTAAAGTCTACAGGCTTGGAAAGATAATTTTGTAAATGGATAGAAAACTGGCTAAAAGACAGAATTCAGAGAGTAGTGGTTAATGATTCTTATTCTGAATGGTCTAAGGTTATCAGTGGTGTACCCCAAGGTTCAGTGTTGGGACCCTTACTTTTCAATATATTTATAAATTATATAGGGTCTGGGATTAAAAGTACCATTTCAGTGTTTGCAGATGACACCAAGCTATGCAGTGGAATAACGTCCTTGCGGGATGTCTCCAACTTACAAGCAGACCTCAATGCACTGTCTAATTGGGCGACTGTGTGGCAAATGAGGTTTAATGTTGATAAATGTAAAGTTATGCACTTGGGGGCTAAGAATATGCATGCATCGTACATACGAGGGGGAGTACAACTGGGGGAATCCATAGTGGAGAAGGATCTGGGGATTTTGGTAGATCATAAGCTTAATAATGGCATGCAATGCCAAGCTGCGGTTTCCAAAGCAAGCAATTTCATTCCCAGGGTTGTGACTTGGA
>BLSH010264468.1:326765-347668 GCA_018402905.1 Glandirana rugosa
ACGTCTGAGGTCGTGCGAGAGTGTACGGCTTAGAGACGACACAGGTGGGGTACATTTCAGAGTCGTTTCCCCCCCCCCTCCGCACTTACCCCATCCAGCAGGCAGGAGTGTTGCAGAGATTCGGCATGTGAGAGCGTGCTGGAGTCTGCAGAGTTCGGCACACGGAGAGCGGCTGTCCCCCCCTCGTCGGTCCCCGGGTTCTCATGGTCTCTGTGGGAGTGGAAGTCACCTCCCACAGTGACCCGCCCCCGGCTAGGCATCCAATCACCCTGAGCGGAGGCTCAGGGCAGCCAATCAAGCTATGAGTGTGCGCCCGTTCAGCGCACACTCATAGCTTTTAATGGCCGACCAATAGGCTCACTACTTGGCTGTCATGTGACAGCCAAGGAGCCGAAAAAAAAAAAAAAAGAAAGTCAATGTACCGGCGCCACCTGCAGGTGGGCGGGGTTGACTTTTTTTTTCTTCTTTTGCCGGCTGGGAGGCGGCGCCCCAGCGCCCCTCACACACCAGCCGCCGCTGTATACAGGCGGTCCCCGGGTTACAAACAAGATAGGGACTGTAGATTTGTTCCTACGTTGAATTTGTTTGTAAGTCAGAACAGGTAAATTTTTTAAGTGTAGCTTCAGCCAAAAAAACATTTTTTAAGCTTTTTGAATAGCATAGGGAAGGGGTAACACCCTTGTAATGTTGGTTTTGCCGTCTATGTTTCTGTTCCGATGATTTCCCCTCACTTCCTGCCCCAATGTTAATTGGATTTTGAAAATTTTGGGTTGTTGTGGAAACAAACCTTGGTGATAAAGCTTCAGTGGAGACACCTTTTTCCCATAATAACTCTTACAGGAGTGAATTTCCCTTCCTAGGGGGAGATTTCCTCTCACTTCCTGTTGTCTCCCTCCGTTTGTAAGTAGGAGTCGTTTGTAAGTCGGATGTTTGTAACTAGGGGATCGTCTGTAATGCACAATACTAGTAAAAGTTTAATTTAAATATAATTGTAATGCCTTAGATTACCTCCAGTCTATCAGCCCCTACCTTCTCTGGGTTCAGTTGCTGATGTTCCTGCACAGAGTCTTTTGACCCCTTTCACACTGAGGCGCTTTACAGGCACTATTTAGCTAAAAATAGCTCCTGTAAAGCGCCTAAAAAATCCAGCCCAATCCACCCCAATGTGAAATCCAGAGTGCTTTCACACTGGGCGGTGCGCTTGCAGGACGTTACAAAAAGTACTGCAAGCTGCATCTTTGGGGCGGCGATGTCAGTGGTGATATACCGCTCCTCCACCGCCCCTGCCCATTGAAAACAATTGCGGAGCGCTTCCGAAGTGGCTGCACATCGCCACGGAAGTGCAAAGCGCTGGCACTTTTAACCCTGTTTTAACCCCTTGTGGGGGGTTAAAAGCGCACCGCTACCACCACCTATAACAGCGGAAAATCCCTGCTTAAAGTAGCAGGGATTTACCGCTGATGCCCCACTGCCCCCAGTGTGAAAGTGCGAAAATGCCCTTAATTAATTATTTTTTAAACAATAAACATGTTATACTTACCTGCTCTGTAATGGTTTTGCACAGAGCAGTCTGATTCTCCTCTTCTGGGGTCCCCCACCAACACTTCTGGCATCTCCTGCCTTCAGAGAATCCCAATAGCAATCTGGAAAGTAAAGTATAGAGGGCCCCTATAGCAAGGCAAAAAAAACTTCTGCCTCCAGATATGCTCACTTCCTGCCCAGGACTACATGTCCCATGACGCATTGCTCCTCGCACATTCACAAGTTCTCAGGCACTTACTGACATGTAAGGATGGTGTACTGAGCTGTATGTGTGCTGCACTGTATTTCCTGATATGTAAACAAATAATGCATTCTGTATGCAGGCCAACTAATCGGCTGGCTGATTAATCGATTATGAAAATAGTTGACAACTATTTTCATGATCGATTAATTGTCGATTAATCAATTAGTTGTTTTGGCCCTAGCTCAAAGTGCATCCAACTGCAGCCAACTACTTTTAAAGTGGATGTAAACCCGAAAAAAAATGTAATTAATAATTCTTCCTTGTAGAGTATAGCATGTCATATCATCTGTGCCCAGTCTTGACACAAAGAGTTAATCCAACTGTGAGTAATGAGCTTATCTTTTTTCAGGAAGAGAAAGTCCGACTAACAGGGAAATACACAGTCGATCCACCCCTTGTGAGTGACAAGCAATTTGCTTATCTCCTTCACACAGCAGAGAAAGTTTTACACTCCCCCCTCCCTCCCTCCCTCCTCAATGTCTCAGTATAGAAGTGGGTGGGAAGGCTTGTGACATCACAACTCCACCCACCAAACTCCAGCAAACACAGACACCCTCTGATTTCAGAGATTTACAGAGCTGCTAGTGCTTACAGGAAGGACATTTGAAAGGTAGGGATAGATGCAGGAGGCTTGCATGTATATATACATTAATACTGTGCCATTAGTTTATACTGGGTGGGTGGTGGGTTTACATCCACTTTAACTGTGTTCGGTGTGAAAGGCCCTTACAGTACTTTGTATGTATTTGTTATTTTGATTAAAACATCTCTAAATCCAAATACAGAAAATGCATATTCTGCTGCTTACAAGTCCTTAGATGCGTTGGCTGCTTTTTTTTTTTTTCACCTTTTATTCCTGTGAATAACAAACTTCCTTTGCCTGTGTGACTACAGTTACTCCTTCACTGTATCTATGTAGGGAGCCATTACCACTCCAGGCTGGACTACAAATATGTCTGTCTTTGTTTATCGCCATCACATGGTCGCTGATGCGAATAGATATTTACATAGAAAAGGTAGCCTTTTTTGCCTTCAGTGCAGCTCACATGAAGTGAAAAAGGCACTGCATTTAAGACATATAAATAAATATTGTTACTTGCTAAAAATGTTAGCCCAAAAAATAAAAATGAACGCACCACATCTAAGAAATAGTAAGCTGCAATATATACATTTTTGTTCTTGTGTTTAGTTATGCTTCAAGTAAAGAACAGTGTGGTCAGTATACTGTATATTTGTATGAACAAGATTCTTGGCTCTCTTTATAACTTTTAGCAATGGGATTTAGGGCCGGTTCACACTGCTGCGTGCGGCCAGATCGGATGTGATTCCTACTGCACTGTATTGTGAACCCCATGCGATCTCTGTGCGATGCAAATTCAGCCATAGAGATTGTATAGCTGAATTTGCATCGCAATTGGAGCAAACTCGCACAGGACCCTTTTTTTCTGCAGCAGCAGAATCGGAGCGCATGGGTGTTCACACCATGCGATACGATTCCTGTGCGAGTTTTGCAGTTCGCAGTGCGATATGCGAACTGATTTGGGGGTGTCATTAGCTTTCTATTGACACTCCCTGCAGTTCGCATATGGCAGTGTGAACTGCCGCTAATGCGGGAACCCCCAGTGGATTCACAAGGTTCCTGCATCTCAGCAGTGTGAACTATGCCTCTATATGAAAACTTGGATATCATTTTCCTGTTGTAGTGATGGAACTTTGCCTTCTATAGCACACACATTAGCAGATGTTTTTAATATTAGCATAAGTAACATTTTACTCCTGAATTAAGTTTTATACATCTTTGTGATGGGAAGAAAAACTGATTAGCAAAAGCCATGATATTATTCTTCATATGTGTGTAATTTAGCTTTGATATTGAATTTATTAATGCTCATGTATTATTCATTCATTGGTGAATAATTTAACAGGCTGTAAATGCTTTTGAGCAGGCTGCTTTAGCAGGAGTTAGTTAAGAGAGGCAACATTATATGACATTATGTAGCAATGACATTCTTGGAAGCCTTTCTTTATGACTGCCTTGGCAACATAGTGCTGATGGCATTCACTGCTAATGTTTACAGACTATTTAATAAGAAGCTTTTTTGTATCTTTCATCCCAGGTTATATGTTTGTGCAAAGCAAAAAGAGCAAGATCCTTGTAAGCCATTTGATATGAATGTCAAGTGGTGTTTGTGTTTGATCCATTGTTCATAAGATGACACAAGCAGCAGACATAAATTAAAACAAACTACTATACTATGATAAACTGATGTGCCCACAGTAGTAGAGTTGAGTGAACCCGAAATGTAAAGTTCAGGTTCGCACCGAACTTTGGAGTGTTCGTAACCCGGACACGGACATTTAAAAAAAAGTTCGGGTTCAAGTTCTGGGTTCGGGTATTCGATCACGCATGTTAAATAGCTGCAGGGCAGCCAATCAACAAGCGTGATTTTCCCTAGAAGCCATCACAGCCATGCCTACTAATGGCATGGCTGTGATTGGCCAGTGCATCATGTGACCCAGCCTCTATATGAGGCTGGAGTCACAGTGCTGCATGTCACATGCTCTCTGGGTAGTGTAGGGAGAGGATGCTGCCTGTGCTGTGAGGGACAGATTGCACTTAGATAGATAGGTAGAGATTACTACTACTACTGCTTTTAGGGACAGATTGCAGATCTCATCCTGCATTACAGAAAGATCTGACTGGAATAGGTAGAGTCTACTGCTTAGAGAGACAGATTATTGTTCTAAAATCATCGCCTACTCCTATAGGGTCAGGTTCCTGCTGTTGCTGTAAGGGACAGATTATTGTTCTAAAATCATCGCCTACTCCTATAGGGTCAGATTCCTGTTGTTGCTGTAAGGGACAGCTTATTGTTCTAAAATCATTTTGCAGCCCTCTAGCACTTTCCAGGACTCTTTTACAGTCATTTTTGTGCCGAAAAGTTTGAGTCCCCATTGAATTCAATGGGGTTTGGGGTAAAGTTCGATACTGAACCCAGACTTTTTTCCGAAGTTCGGCTGAACCCACCGAACCTGAACATCCACAGGTTCGCTCAACTCTACACAGTAGTCGATTTTCAGTCCTGTCATCAAGCTCTGTGGGGTTTTTCTCTGTTTTATCATAACATTCATAGAAGCAATAAAAATGCAATATCTTCATTTATGGAGTGGGATTGTGGCAAAAGTGCTCTAAAAGACATTACATACAGATTGCAGTTCATGCATTTGATCTGTCCATGAGTTAAACAGTAAATATATAAAGGTAAATATAAAAGTAACAATTTAGTTTGTACTTCTCTGTGTTACAAGGTTGCTGTTTTTTTTTTTTTTTTCATAGCTGCTGTATTAACACGGCAACACTTGTCATTTTGAGAGCCAGGAATTGCCAGTTAGGCTCCATGCACACTGAAGCTGATAAAAGACCCTTTATGGTGATTTGGGTGTTTTAACAGCCCAAAAATGCCCCTTTATGTTATCCTATGTGTCCATGCACACATGGACGTTTATTGTCGTTTAACAGCAGTGGCGTTTTTGGTCTGTTATCTGAACGCCCTGAATTGGTGTTCAAGAGTCGTTCTTCTGACCACAAAAAAAGCTGGATGCTGATAAACATTGATAAATGCTGCTAAACGGCCATTTATCGGCATCCGGCGTTTTTTGTAGTCAATGAAAACTAATCAAGTTAAAAGAAAAACGCTCAAAAACGCAGGCGCCGATTACAAAATGCTGATAAAAGCTAGTTTTAAAAGCAGCGTTTTTCTGCCAGAAATCCGACATCCAAAACAACTATATAGAGCGTCCAGTGTGCATGGAGCCCAAAAGCTTGCAAGGGAATGGCAGTGGGTCAGAGAGACAAGGCATTCTACACACACCCTGTGAACTTTGATAAGGTTTCTTGGCAGGGGTGTAACTATAGGGGTTGCAGGGGTTGCAATTGCAACCTGGCCCCATGCTCCTGGGGGCCCCTGTACCTCCCCTGTACACCTGGATAGGAGGGATGGAGGGGGGCGGCATTTAGAGGAACTGATGTCCTCCATTTTCCTCCTAATGGAGGAGATTGGTACCTCTATATATGCTGCCCCCACTGCTCCTCCTATCCAGTTCATGTGTCTTCTGCTGTTCCTGGGTCTGTGTTCTCCCTTGGTCCCCCCCCCGCAGTGCTGCCATCTTCCCCCCTCCTCTCTCCTGCCAGCTGCTCTAGGAGATGTGTCATGACGGAGAGCCGGGCATGGGTTGGTAAATTTGTCATTTAACGGCTCCTTCCTTTCTGAATGAACAGAGTCAGTGATTGGTACCAATCACTGACTCTGTTCATTCATAACTGAAGCATAGTAAACTGTTTTTACAATACTTCCATTTCTGAACTAATGGGAAGCTCGGTAAACAACCATTCCTGTCCATTCATTCTGTGCAGCTGAGGCTACACAGATGGAGATTGAGGGCTGAGGTTTGTATAGACCCATGATATCTCATCAAAGCCTCCCAACAGGGCTCCTAAAAAAAATTGCAAAAAATAATAAAAAATGAAATTGTAAAGAAAAATAAAATGAAATGGTAAAAAAAAAAATTAAATTAAAATAACAAAAATTAAAAACTGCTGAAACCAGTGAGGGAACTATCAGGATTGCAAAGGTCACACTTGCGATCGGGCCCTGGCATTTCACCACCATGGGGAGGCCCAAAGATGGTGAAAGGGGCCCGCTGCAGAACCTGTGAAAGGGTCCCGCTATGTGACCGTAATCAAGGAACCCCGCAACGGGAGTAAAGGGCCCCAGGATCAGTGGGAAGAGGGAAGGGCCCTGGCCAGGGGTCAGGGGGGCCCTTCATAATTTCTTGCACTAGGGCCGTGAAGGTTTTAGTTACGCCTCTGTATCTTGGGGTGCGTGCAGTACACCCCATGTCCATAACTGGTTATAGAAACGCATCACGTGGGAATTTCCATTCACTATATAGCCTGACAAAAGACTGTGCAGAGAACACTTTGGGAAGCATTAGTGTTCTCTAATTTGGCTCTCTGCAACTCCTCTACGCTGAAGACAGTGGGCAGCACCTCTTTGCTTAACCAGCTCAGCGCCAGATGTAAGGCTGGCCATACATGGGTCAGATTTTGAAAGAATTTTCTTTCGAAAATCTTATCTAAGAATTTTTGTTCGTTTTTCTCACCACTAGTGGGCTGTAGCAACAGTCGATTTTCGTGCAGCAATCAAATTTGAGAAATCGGGCATGTTGGAAATTTTTTGAAAAACAAACAATTATCTAATCAATAATGGGAGAATCGTGTGAGAAATGTAATAGAAAAAGGAATGTGCATGATTCCAAAAAAAAGAAAATTCCCAGAAAGAAAAGAAGATTCCCGGCCACGAAAATTCTTTTCTGTCGCAACATTAGGGGGAATTGGTCGAATTTCGAAAATCAATGGTGGCACCATCGGATCATAAAACGTACAAAATTTCTGATTTTGAAAAGAAAATTTGTTCAGAAATTTCACCATGTATGGCCTGCCTAAGTATTATTTTGTAAAGGGGATCTTAGCCCCTCTAGAGAAAGGGCCTGATTGCAACTACTACTACACAGCTGAAACTGATCCTTTAGTATTAGATATATTCTTCTCAGCTTTTTCTGTTTTTATGTCTAACATTTTTATATTAAAATTTAGTCTACTCTTGTTTTATTAATGTAAAATGGATTTAATGCTTTATTAGTCAATTTAATATGAGATTGTAAAAGGTAGGTCAGCAAAAGGTGCATAATTGTTTATCCTTTTTTGCATATATACCCACTATGACCAATTACATTAAATCCTTGTTAAGATTAATGATGAAATTAGAAGATGTTAGCATATTCAAATTTTAAAATGTTTTGTGTGTATTCCTTGATCCCCGTTATTACCTTTATTATACACATTTCTCTCTTTATAATATGTAAATGAAGATTATTTTTAGTACACCCTGTCAACTCTGCTCTGGTAGTTATTATGTTAAATAAATTACTATACGGCTTGGCACTATCAGTGGAACATTAATTAAATCTATAAATTAAGCAGTACATACAAATTAACTAATACATTTTCTACTAATGTGTTAGGTTTTACAGCATTCAGCAAAATATATATATTTTAATTAAACCCTGTGGTTGACATTTAACATATTGTAGCATTGGCCTTTTAGATGGAAAAACACAGCTATTGTATAAAACTTTATTTTATAAAGGATTTTTTAATTTATTATTTATTGGTATTGGTATTGCCATATTTACCATAAGTCTAACTTGTGCATCAGTATTTAAAATAGAAGTATGGCTTTCTAAAGACAAACATTACACTCACTTAGGTGGATGCAGCATTGATCCGGTGCTGCATCTTTCCCCTGTCAACTCTGTAGTCACCAGGCCCTCCTGAGAGACCAGCCTTCACCCTGGCTCTCTCCAGCAAGGGTCCTCCCCCGGATCTCCTCAGCTTGGCTCAGCTTCCTCCACACAGTCAAGACAGCCTAAGGACCACCTTAGGAATAGTAGGCCCCAGACAGGCTTCTGGGCCTACTTGTAGAGCTCACACAACACATCCTCAGGCCAGGAGGGCCCCAAGGTAAGAGAAAGAGAGAGCACATGGCCCAGCCCAAATAAATACTCCTTCTCAGAATGCACAGTGGCCAGGAACCTCCTACTGGAATTGTTCTGGAAGAAGAAGAATTATTCATAACTCAATTCAGCTGTATTTCTCATGCTGGCCTGTGGTATCAGTGACACAATACAGTGAGAGATGGACAACTTTATTGAAATTAGGGCAAGACCAGATAAACCTTATACAATCAGTCTGAGTTGTTTACAGCTCAGCCAAAAACTACATTTACACTATAGCCCCACTTTAAGTAACAGGGGGCTACACATATAAGGTAATTATGCAATACTAATCATTATGAACTTATGAAATGTAACCATGTAGGGCTAAACATTGAAGCGTAGCTCTTTGTACACTACATGGTTTGGCAAAACCAAATGAATAATGCTGACAACAAAATAGATTGGAGTCGAAAGGGTAGCAAAAGGACACATGTAGCCTTATCCAAAATAACATTAGCATTTAATAATGCAGGCACTTCTAAACATATACGTTTAGACTAACGTATAGTCAGGATTGCTTTACAGCAGTTTATATTTGAAAATATGGGGGAGGAATAATACATACAGAAAGGTATACTTCCCTTTTTGGCATCCTTCAGTAGAAATTCTGAAGCATTTGAATGAAAGTACTGGGTCCCATGGAAATATTGATGAGTGCAGGGATTGGAAGCATGCTGGTGAAGTGGGGAGCCATAGCTGGAGTAATTTGACAGTGGTTTGGAATTCCTGTTGTAACCACTGCAGAACCGGAGTCACCTCCTGGCACAATAATGTGTACCTTCAGCTCTAATAGCTTAACAGGTTGCAATAGTTATGTGTTTTATAGAAAAAAATGAAGCACATTTTAAGTTAACTGCATTTTTAGGCAGCTTATCTCATACTTGTGCAGTTATACATTCTGGTTATTTTCTGTGTTGTTTTGCAATAGTTAGTTGTCTTTAGATATAACTGCTGCTACCGATGATTCACAAGGCAACAACCATTAACCATTAAAATGTGGATCAAAATTGCTTTAAAATAGGTATCTGTATAACTTAGTGGCAGTAATTCACTGTAAAACCATTGGCATTGTAATATGTGGTATTGACCATACATTATTGGCATATATAATGTCAAAGATGACCCCTATCCCTCTATCTTCTTTGTCATTCATAAGTGCTTCTCGAGTCAATTTACAGAACACAGTTATAACAAAGAGGTAAATAAATGGCTGTCATGACAACGGATACTCTCAATACTCTGTATTTTGTCAGGTGTAATTCTTTCAATTGTATCCAGGTAGGGGATTGCTAAGAAGGGATTTATCCTTATATTGCAATTTATGTTGAAAAAATGATATGATGTACTTATATGCTGAGGATGATCACCCAGTTTTATTATAGGTACCAGTTATATAGATGTAAATCACATATAACTAGTTTTAAGTCATGGAGTGCTAAATCCTTTGATTTTTACAATGCAGTATTACTGATTAATTTAAACAAAAAACAAACCTACAAAAAAATAAAGTGCTCATTTATTTTTTTTTTTTTTTTCGAAATGATAGGCAATAACAGTCTATCCTATTTTATTTAAAGGAGACGCTTTCTGTATTTAAAAAAAGAATAAACATACATGCCCACTGTCCTCCGTTGGCTCTTAGATCGAGAACTGAGTGATCAAATGGCCATTGATGGCTCAATTCTCAGTCTTTTCGGAGAAAAGAACAGTGACTTTCAGTCACCACTCTCTTGTGCCCCTCCAACGCTCACCGGCACTCTGGGCTTGAGAATGGGCGGGTGCAACTGGCTTTGGCTATCAGCTTCACTCTGAGAGCCTGAGCCAGCTTTTTAGTCAGGCAGCGGGGTGGATCCCAACAATATGGTTGGAATCCTTCCAGAGTCTGAAAGGGCTCCATGACATCCAACGACAGCAGGCTTTATCCTTCTGTCAGCTGTTTCTGGATCACAGGAGAGCAAAAGTAAGTGCACTCTTGTGATCCAGAAGAGAAATATGGCCAAAAAAGCTCTTTTAACTTTGTCTGTTACACCCAAAAGTAGAAATGAATTACTGAGCATCAAGTATCAAAATGTCATTCATGTAATCTCATAATTAATGTAATTTATTAAAGTATTTTTTAAGTAAAGTTCTGCTTTAGGGTGCATTCACACTTGTGAATATACCCTGCTGGGCCTAACATGCAAGATCCCCAGCATGAACCCCTACTATTACCTATGAGTAGGCAGTAGGCTGCCGGCTCCCACAGCAAATCGCACCCCCATGTATGCAATCGTTTATGCTGCAATCACATGTGAGTGATCGGCCTTGGACACAGACTGCCATTAGCTTCAAATTCTAGCAACCTACAATTGCTTTCAAAGGGGCTGCTATATACTGTAGCTAATAGCAGGAACTCCCACTGGGATTCTGGCATATAGTCACCAACAGGGTGCTTTTGCAAGTGTGAATTCACAATTAATACTGGTTGTAATATATATCTGTGAAGCGCTTTTTTTTCCCCACCCATGTTTTATCCTGTGTTGAGCCCTGATATAGGGGGGATTGGTGTTGCCTCTGAAAGGCTTTTTTTCATAATTACAGTTATCTTGGACTCTTTCATCTGATTTTAGTCTATCACTCCTTTCTGTATTTCTAAAATCTTTGTTGTTGTTGTACTCCTATTTGTACTGGTTACCATTGCCATTGTCCCCAGAACAAGAGGTAAGAGGAAATCTCACTTCAAGAGTTTTTCTCTAACATCCTGTTGTCCATGTCACTATGGGGTTCAAAGTGAAGTGGGGGCAGCCTGTAAAAGATAGTGATGTATGTAGTTAGCAATACAGGTCTGCATATGACTATTACTATACGATTTCACAACCAACAAAGTTTAAATTCTTCCATAGTGTATCAATCTGCTAGTAACAATCATTTTAAATATTTAGAGTAAGCATACCAAAATGCTTTAGCAATAAAGTTGTATTAGATTATATATAAAAGAATCACTCCCTTTAAAATAATCACATTTTGTTGCTTTGCAGTTTAAAAATGACTCAGTAAGGTGTAGCTAATCACCTTCTCAATGGTACACAAAGCCATTTGACATTCAACTGTGATCAGCTGTGGACATTTTAATTAGCTCAGCATGAAAAGTGCTTTCCTGGAGCATTTCAGTCTCTGGTAGTGTAGCTGAAGCAAACAATCAAGTATGGGTGGCAAGGCACTGTCAAAGGATCTTAGGGATAGAGTTGTGGACAGGTACAAGTCAGGAGATGGCCACTGAAGATGTCAGACACTTCTGGGTGCGTCAGATACCTGCTGTTCTGTGGCAACGTGTGGAGGTGGACCAGGTGTTTGGCACACTTGGAATTGTGAAATAACTGCAGTGTCCAGAGATCTACAATATGGCAGAAATATAAGGCAAAGCCCACACGTTGCTTAAAAGTCAGGTCTCTGCATTTTGCCCTCTTCTTCCTGCTTATAGAGTTTAGAAGGCTGTACATTTACATGGCTTCTGTTTACATTAGAATGAAGATGACTGCCATTGCTGGCCTTCCTTTTGAAAATTATCCTGGCTATGTCTGGCTTAAAGAAGAACTATTGTCAAAATGAAGAAATCAATATGCTATGCATCTATACAGTCTGTTAAAAATCTCACAGACTGTTTTGCAAAATGCAGTAAGGATGTTGAGTTATCTACCTTGTCCCCTGCTCTCATGTGCACTTCCTTTAATGAGGTGACAATTTTACTTCCTGGTTTTCAAGTTGCTGTTGTCTCGTTTTGTGTGCTATCTCTCTGCAGAAAAGTCCTGACTTCACTGGGGGAGGTCCTCCTATAGTCCATGGAAATCTCAAGCATTTTATTCTACACAGAAGTCCTGATTACGCTCCGCCCATGATCTCCCACCTATGTCCTTCCTTTGCTCGCCCACTGCTCTAGCTCCTAGTTTGGCTTCTGTTCTGCCAGTTTACAAATTACCGAAGGAGAACAGGCAGAGAGAAGCACACAGATTACTAGACAGATCTGTGTGCAAACTAACCTGTACTGCTGTTTTATATAGGTTGACTGGCAGATAGGTGTGTGTGTGTTATGTAAAATAGACTGAGCATGATAGACGGCAGGAGGACTCTGGGAATTGTAGTTTTCTATGGGAGATACAGAAGCTAGTTCACTGAAAGGAAATTACATCTAAGCTCTGCTGAACTCCTCCCATCATCACTAATATTATATAGCAAAGAAGGAATGAATGGGGGATTACAGACCACAATTGCAGCTATATAGTAGGAAAATAATCATTTCAGTTATTATGTTTATTACCATGTGTAACTTTCAGGTATTTATATAAGCATTTACTAAAATATGTATGTTGCCTTTAGTTGTATTTTAAGTACTTGAGTAACAGACTTGGAACAAGCTGTAAATCAGTGTCAGAAAATGTCAGTTCCTTATCTCTATGTCTGGTGCAGGTCAGTGGCACAGACAGCATGTTAGCCAAAGCATCAGCATGACAGCCAGGGAACTAGTATCCTCAAAAGGAGGATTCTGCATTGTTAGCCTCCTTGATTTCTCATGGCAGAGGCATTTTACATGTCCATAGCTTGCCACATAGCTTGAAATTTGTGGATATTAGTTCAAAGCTGCCTTATCAGTGGCTATATTGTATGTAATATATGTATGGTTTATGTTTACACAGTATAATTTGATTATAAAATATTTGTGGCACAGCTATTTTAGCTACACTTCAGTTTTTATATTCTCAGTCATGATATTATGTATGTGCACATTGATTGGGCATAATGGGGGGATTTACTAAAAGTGGACCATGCAAAATATGGTGCAGCTCTGCATAGAAATCAGCTTCCAGGTTTTACTACTGTCAAAGCTTAATTGAACAAGCTGAAGTTAGAAGCTGAGCCTACTGAGGGTCAGCTTCATCCTCCTGACCTCATTAGCCACCCCTAACTAGCCCTTAAAATCCTAGCCTTCAGACATTCTTTGCCAGTCAAAGGAAGATTAAGACTGGCCATACATTATACAATTTTCTTGTTTCATTTTCTTTAGATTTACCTTCAACTATGTAGTGCAAAGGCCTGCCCGATTGCATACAAATTTTGTGGTCTGACCTCATATTATATGGTTTTGGTAAATCTAAAGGAAAATTGTACAAGAGAATTATATAATGTATGGCCAGCCTATGGTAAGCGTGAGAGAAAATTTGCTCGAATTTCTCTTATTTGTCACACAGGAAAGATGAGTGAAAAGACATTACAATAGCATAGAAATACAGACCAATATCTGTAGTACAGTGCAGAGAACAATGATCCTGAATCCCCTATCCTTATTGGTATCAGGTTGAAAGGAGACTGGATGAGTGTCAAAGAAAAGCACAACATGCAGGAGTTTTTCTGTCGCCTAACAGACAGCAGTATCAACAGGAGATCTATCACTGCATAAAGAACTGTTTTGCTAAACAGCTCTTCATCTTTTATTTCCCCCTATTTATGGCAAAAAAAAATGTGACGGAGGGGAGATTAGTCAAAAGATGCCCATGTTCATATACCTTTAGTTCCAGCTTGTAATAGCAAGCTTTGTTATTGTCCACAGGAGAGCAAGAAATGGTCCTATTATTGCAAGCAGTGCTCGTAATCGAGAGCATCACTTGGATTTTTCTGGTCATTTATGTGCACTGTAGCTCAACAGCTCTTTCCAACTGCTTAAATGGTATTGCATATGGGTGTTTTGAAGTGTTAAAGTATTACTACACCCACAACAGTAAAATCATGCAGAATAGCATGCTTGTTATACTCACGGTGGAACCTTAGGGGTTAATCCTCTGCATTGTGTAAAAAGGCTGTTTTATCCTGTATGTATAGATCCTTCGCTCCTGCACTGTCTATCTGGGGAAGGCCAGCTTAACACCGGCAGGGTAGCTGACCTGCACATGCTAAGTTGTGTCTTTTATGCTAGAGAGAACATTTACTTGTTTTCAGAGCTAACCAGGTCACATGATATTGACATCACACATGTGGGCAGGTATACAGGCTGTAGTGGAAATCTCCTCCTACCTGAACTCTCAGCACTGGGGAAACTGTGCAGCTTATCATATAACTGTGGTATACAGATCATCCAAAAATATATATAATGGTAATATTTTAATGTAAAAAGACGATTTATAAGCTGTGAGCACTGTAGGGGTGCAGATAAACTATTTTCATATTACTGGGTTTAATAGCACTTTAATGTTTTAAGCATACTTGTTGTTAGCTTAATTAATGTGCCCACATTTTTCTTCATTATTCGTGTTACTTTTAAAGCCCACTCTCACCTTTGCATTTTGAACTGCAGACTATTGAGTCTCAAGTACATGAGAAATGACAGTAAAGCACTTCCTCGTGAATGATCACTTAGGGTCCTTTCACACGGGCGTCATCAGTTCAGTCATTTGTTTTTTTGCCAAGAAAAAATTGATAAATACTGATTCAGGTTACATCAGTTTGCACACCTTTCTTTAGTTCAGTTTACATCAGTTTGCACTTCAGTTCATTTCTGTTCTGTTCAGTTTACATCAGTCTATATCTGACAGATAGATCCAGACTGAATGCCTGTGTGAAAGGGACATTACTTAAAGCGGAGTTCCACTCGAAATATGACTTTTAGGATAAAAAATACCCCTAGAATACTCATTCCTCGTGCAATGTAACAAAGGTATTTGTAAACTATGCCCAGTTTTCTATGTGTGCAGCATTGTTTTCTTTGTGAAGTTCCTGCACAGTGCGGTCATCTTCAGTGTGGGCATGTGAAGCCACAGTGTCCTTCTTCCTGGATTCCGTGCATACCTGCCGATATTGCACAGTGCAGTTCAGTGCAATCTTGATCAGCTTGACATGGCACATTTCCAGTAACATTTAACATTGGCTTCTATGGAAAATCTTAGTCAGCTTGACATGGCACTAGAGCAGTGCATGTCAGGCTGACCAAGATTTTCCATAGATGCCAATGTTAAATGTTACTGGAGCCATGCCATGTTAAGCTGACCAAGATTTTACATAGACGCCAATGTTAAATGTTATGGGAGCAGTGCCATGTCAAGCTGACCAAGATTTTACATAGACACCAATGTTAAATGTTACGGGAGCAGTGCCATGTTAATCTGACCAAGATTTTACACAGACACCAATGTTAAATGTTACGGGAGCAGTGCCATGTCCAGCTGACCAAGATTTTTCATAGACACCAATGTTAAATGTTACGGGAGCAGTGCCATGTCAGGCTGACCAAGATTTTCCATAGATGCCAATGTTAAATGTTACTGGAGCCATGCCATGTTAAGCTGACCAAGATTTTACATAGACGCCAATGTTAAATGTTACGGGAGCAGTGCCATGTCAAGCTGACCAAGATTTTCCATAGACACCAATGTTAAATGTTACGGGAGCAGTGCCATGTTAAGCTGACCAAGATTTTAACAGACGCCAATGTTAAATGTTACGGGAGCAGTGCCATGTCCAGCTGACCAAGATTTTCCATAGACACCAATGTTAAATGTTACGGGAGCAGTGCCATGTCAGGCTGACCAAGATTTTCCATAGATGCCAATGTTAAATGTTACTGGAGCCATGCCATGTTAAGCTGACCAAGATTTTCCATAGACACCAATTTTAAATGTTACGGGAGCAGTGCCATGTTAAGCTGACCAAGATTTTAACAGACGCCAATGTTAAATGTTACGGGAGCAGTGCCATGTCCAGCTGACCAAGATTTTCCATAGACACCAATGTTAAATGTTACGGGAGCAGTGCCATGTCAGGCTGACCAAGATTTTCCATAGATGCCAATGTTAAATGTTACTGGAGCCATGCCATGTTAAGCTGACCAAGATTTTACCTAGACGCCAATGTTAAATGTTTCGGGAGCAGTGCCATGTCAAGCTGACCAAGATTTTCCATAGACGCCAATGTTAAATGTTACGGGAGCAGTGCCATGTTAAGCTGACCAAGATTTTAACAGACGCCAATGTTAAATGTTACGGGAGCAGTGCCATGTCCAGCTGACCAAGATTTTCCATAGACA
Organism: Glandirana rugosa; assembly: GCA_018402905.1. Lineage (NCBI taxonomy): Eukaryota > Metazoa > Chordata > Amphibia > Anura > Ranidae > Glandirana > Glandirana rugosa. Next base: position 343,217 of record BLSH010264468.1, read on the forward strand.
CCAATGTTAAATGTTACGGGAGCAGTAATAATAAAAAAGTAATGCAGCGCTAGTTCATATATAAAAGTTCATTAATCATAGTCCAAAGTGCATATTCATGGCAGCAGAGAGAGAAGTGAAGAAACCGACACCGTCTAGAGTGGAGAGGATGAAGGAGCAACTCATCACCTTGGTGCACAAAAAGGGGCAATCCTGCTTACCAGAGAGTATGGGCTCTAAGATTATAAAGAGCCAAAAATGCCAGCAAGCAGCCAAAAGGTATACTATCCGTCCCAGTCAGAGAACAAACGATCTTCTCCTCCCACAGGAATATGATCAGCTCCAGGAGTCAGACTCAGACAGCAGAATATGGCCCATACAAGCCAACACAGTGTGACCTCAGAGAAATGAAAGAGCGTGCCGCAATGGTGTAATACGTTCACACATAAAAAGGTTTATTGAATAAAAAGTTACACTCACATGTCCAAGGAGTAAATGCGCATAAATCAAATTAAAAGCCGCGGTAGTAAAGCGTGCCTGCGTCATCCAGAACCGCCTAACATGTTTCATCAAAGAGTGACATCGTCAGAGGCATGGCAGACGAATGCAGGCACGCATTTTATATATGAACTAGCGCTGCATTACTTTTTTATTATTATTGTTATTGTGGGTTCTATCAAGCCCATTTTTGTTGGCAGCTGTTTTTTTTGTCACTTTTTGACTTTGTTTATGTACCAAGCGCAAATTGTAATTAGTTTTTACGGGAGCAGTGCCATGTTAAATTGACCAAGATTTTACACAGACACCAATGTTAAATGTTACGGGAGCAGTGCCATGTCCAGCTGACCAAGATTTTTCATAGACACCAATGTTAAATGTTACGGGAGCAGTGCCATGTCAAGCTGACCAAAATTTTCCATAGACACCAAAGTTAAATGTTACGGGAGCAGTGCCATGTCAAGCTGACCAAGATTTTTCATAGACACCAATGTTAAATGTTACTGGAGCAGTGCCATGTCAAGCTGACCAAGATCTCCCCTAAAGGAGGAAGTGAAATTAGGTATAGACATAAATCAGGTAACTGAACAGAAAAAAAAAAATTGCCAATTCATTTTTAAGATGCACATTAGTGCTGCATGGTGAGGAGTGAAAAATGTAGGTGGAACTCTGCTTTAATTGGTTTGTTGTGTGTTTGTGGTTCATTTAAAACTAGCATTGATTATATCCACTGGTTTTACATCAGTCTATTTTTGTGTTAAAAAAAGCAAGAATTGAGTTTACAAGTTGAAGTTTATTAGCATACCAGTATAATACCGTGTTTTGCTTATAGGAAGATGATATAGTGTTCTGTCCAGCATGCCTGGGACCTGTAGATTTGCTTTTGTTCACTCATTAAATCTTTGGTATGGTTGAAGAATCAGGGCTGCCTTCTACTTAAAGTATCAATGCTTATCTGAGGTAAAGGTTAATTAATGTTTATGTCATTACAAGCTCACCCAAGCTAAGATGCTACTAAGCTCAAAATGACTGATCGATTTAAGAGAAGTGTTTGACTTTTAATGGGAATCAGAAGGCATTAGTGGGAGTCTTTTGTCTTCTAGATAAAATTGTCATTAAGAATCTACCAAGACTAGTAGCCTTGTTAAAGCAACTAGCTCCTTTGTGCTAAAAGTACTTTGTGACTTCAGTACTATAGTGTTTTATCATTTATTAATGAAGCTCAGCACTAGCATTCATTTCCAGAAGATGTGAGTGCATAAACAAAAAAAAGAAATCTATGGGGTTTATTTACTAAAGTTGGAGAATGCAAAAATCAGGCTATTTTTTTGCATAGAAACCAATCAGCTTCCAGGTTTTATTGCCAAAGCCTTGTTGAACAAGCTGAGGTTAGAAGCTGGTTGGTTTCTATGCAAAAAATAGCCTGATTTTGCACTCTCCAGCTTTAGTAAATAACCACCCCATGTGACCATTGACTAGGAGAAATGTTGTTCCTGAAGGTTGTAATGGAGGAGATGGTTGTATTTTGTAGAATGTGCTTCTAGATGTTACTGAAACTTGATTTTTATTCAAAGATACATTAAAGTCTAACAGCAACATGGAGAAATATAGAAATAAACTTCTGTAAAATATGCCTGTAACAAATTGTCATTAAAGTGGTTGTCAGCTCATGACAACCACTTTAACCTACAGGTAAGCCTACAATAAGGCCTAACTGTAGGTGCCCTGCATATCTCCCAAACCTGAACGGTTTAGATATACAGTGTACTAGATGTGCCGACTTCATTTCGGCACATGCGCAGTGAAGAAACTGCCTCTGTGCCATTTCTTCACTGAGATCGTGCCGTGACTGGCGGCTCCAGCGCGCATGCGTGAGAATGATGTCACGCGACTTCGGACAGTCACAGAGCCGGAGTCGCGGCCCCGGAAGAAAAAGGGGCTGAAGATGGACGCCGCCAGCACAGGGGATATCGCTGGATGTCGCAGACTTAGTTTGCAGGAAAGTGACCATACTGGGCTACTATGCGATGCACAGTAGCCCATTATGCTTCTACTTTGCAGGGAAATATAGAGGGAGTAATCCCCATCAGGGTTTACTTCCTCTTTAAATAACATATATTTTGTAGTGTGTTCCTACAATATTTTTATCTGAAAAAATTGCTTATTATATTTCAGTCTAGATATATTTACTTGTCTCTTACCTTAAGCTGTGTAATGGGCACAAGTCTCTGTACAGTGTACTGTGTTAGGGGTGTGCTTTTATTTTATTTATTGTTAGGATGTCCAGTTATACAGGTGCAGGAGTGTCCTACCACCGTCATACTGATGGCTTACAAAATGTAATAGATTGCAGCTAGTTTTTAACATGAGGTTTTCTAACTAACCTAACTTCCTGTCCCTGGGTGGCTACGCTAATTAATTGTACTGTATCTATGAAGGGAGCCATGGTTGCCACCAAGGCTGGTCTTCAAACATGTTTGCGTTGTTCATCTAAATTATAGAACACAGTTTTGCTTGATTCTTGCATTCAAATAACGAAGAGTAAAACATGCAAAAATATTGTATTTGCACACTTAAAGAGGAACTGCAGTCTGCTCACATAATTTGTAATAAAAACATCTTTGCCATTCTGAAGCTTCCCTCCAACCATTTTGCATATTATTTTATATACACTGTGATTCTTTACTTGCCAAATATGCTGCAGAAATCTCCCTCCACTAAGTCTGGCTGCAATCATGTTAACTGTAGGCACCTGAAGCTGCTGCTTGTTCAATTCCTGGATTTACACAGACACACAGAGCCACACCTCCATCTATGCAGCTCTCTTTGGCCCTCTTATGACTCATCTCCCCTCCCTTCCTGGCAAACTCTCACTAGAGTGAGAGAGAGAGCTGTGCATGATGTCAAACGCCTAGGGTTTTTTCCAGACAAGAAACAGGAAGTGGGCTGTATAAGGTATTTACTGGCAGAAAAAAATGTTTTTCTATCCAAAGTTAAAACAACAAGGGCAGAGGATTAAATCGATGGAAAGATAAAAAATAACTGAAGTTCCACTTTAAATACATGATAACTAGAGCTGCACGATTCTGGGCAAAATGAGAATCACAATTTTTTTGCTTAGAATAAAGATCACAATTCTTGTGGCGTAACATCTTACATATACAAAAAAATTGGGCCAACAGCACTTTCGTTTTTTTTTTTTGAAAGTGTCATTTTTCAAAAAAAATTTCGTTTGAAAGGCCGCTGCACAAATACCTTGGGACATAAAATATTGCAACAACCGCCATCTTATTCTCTAGGGTCTCTCCTAAAAAAAAAATATAATGTTTAAGGGTTCTAAGTCATTTTCCAGCAGAAAATACTGGATTTTTATTTGTAAGCAGCAAATGGCAGGAAAGATTTAGTCTTTAAATGGTTAAAGTAAACTCTTCTATAGGAGTTCAACCCATTGATCATTTTAAACATAGTATATTTTTACTTCTTTTATCAACTTGACTTGGCTCTCTGCCCAAACTTGGCAAGTCGCCCCGACTTTAGAAAAAGATTCCTGGGGAGACTTCAGGCGACTTGCATTGACTTGGAGATCACAGTGGGGGGGGGGGTGAATCGAGATCGCAATTTTAATACGATTAATCGTGCAGCTCTTTAACCACTTAAGGACTGGAAGGATTTCCAGCTTTAGGACCTTTTCATTCTTTAAACCCAAAAAAACGTTTTAACAGCGAGAAGAAAACAAATATCGCCACTAGTCTTTACTGCGTCTCCACTAGTTTATGGTGGTTTTCTTTCGAGATAAACACCCTTTTTTTCCTGCGGTTAAAGCAAACCCATGTTGCGGCGTGCTGGCGCGTTAACAGTCAATTTCGCTGCGTCGCGGCTTAGCGTTTTTCCCGAGGCCAGGATTTCGACCTTTAGGAAGGTCAGGAATTCACCAATTTCTCGACGTGCTAATTAGCATAATTTTAACGCTAGAGC